>SJYC01091528.1:0-67785 GCA_006408675.1 Madoqua kirkii
TTTCTGCTTTATTGACTATGCCAAAGCCTTTGACTGTGTGGATCACAAGAAACTGTGGAAAATTCTGAAAGAGATGGAAATACCAGACCACCTGACCTGCCTCTTGAGAAATCTGTATGCAGGTCAGGAAGCAACAGTTAGAACTGGACATGGAACAACAAACTGGTTCCAAATAGGAAAAGGAGTACATCAAGGCTGTATATTGTCACCTTGCTTATTTAACTTCTATGCAGAGTACATTATGAGAAACGCTGGGCTGGAAGAAGCACAAACTGGAATCAAGATTGCTGGGAGAAATATCAATAACCTCAGATATGCAGATGATACCACCCTTATGGCAGAAAGTGAAGAGGAACTCAAAAGCCTCTTGATGAAAGTGAAAGAGGAGAGTGAAAAAGTTGGCTTAAAGCTCAACATTCAGAAAATGAAGATCACGGCATCTGGTCCCATCACTTCATGGGAAATAGATGGGGAAACAGTGGAAACAGTGTCAGACTTTATATTTTTGGGCTCCAAAATCACTGCAGATGGTGACTGCAGCCATGAAATTAAAAGACACTCCTTGGAAGAAAAGTTATGACCATCCTTGATAGTATATTCAAAAGCAGAGACAGTACTTTGCCAACAAAGGTCCATCTAGTCAAGGCTATGGTTTTTCCAGTAGTCATGTATGGATGTGAGAGTTGGACTGTGAAGAAAGCTGAGCACCGATGAATTGATGCTTTTGAACTGTGGTGTTGGAGAAGACTCTTGAGAGTCCCTTGGACTGCAAGGAGATCCAACCAGTCCATTCTAAAGGAGATCAGTCCTGGGTATTCTTTGGAAGGACTGATGCTGAAGCTGAAACTCCAGTACTTTGGCCACCTCATGGAAACAGTTGACTCATTGGAAAAGACTCTCATGCTGGGAGGGATAGGGGGCAGGAGGAGAAGGGGATGACAGAGGATGAGATGGCTGGACGGCATCACCAACTCGATGGATGTGAGTTTGGGTGAACTCTGGGAGTTGGTGATGGACAGGGAGGCCTGGCGTGCTGCAGTTCATGGGGTCGCAAAGAGTTGGACATGACTGAGCTACTGAACTGAACTGAACTGATGCTATTTTTATAGAGTGGTAATAATAGTAAAAGAATTACCTAAGGGTTTAGTTAAATTGCAGTTTCTTGGGGATTTTTTCTTTTTTTTTTTTTTTTAGAAATCATGATTCTGTAGGTCTGGGGAATCCTAGGGATTTGCCACTTAAGAAAAAGAGAGAGCAGAAGCAAGAAGACCAGAATACAGGAGTAGGGGTGGCTTGGACCATGGTGACCAAGGATGTTTGATTTAGAAAGGCGGGGGACATATCCTGGAGATGGTGTCAACACAACGTGCTCATGGTTTGCATGCAAGGCCAAAGAAGAATCAAAGATGACTCACAGATTTTTTATCTGCTCATCTGTTTGTAGAATGGTGCCCTCCATGTAGCAGGGAGATTATAGAGTTTTAAGATGTTTGGGAAAATTAAAAGTTTTGTGCCTACCAGAGCAAAGTTACGCCTTTTCTTGGAGAAGGCACCAATGCAGAGATTGCTAGATGCCTATTGTATCCTCTCTACTTCCCCTTTCTTTAAAAATAAAAAGCTGATTTTATTTGGAGTGGCAAAGTGCCCAGCTAAAAGTCAACATTTCTTCAGTTTCTTTGCAGTTAAGGATGGCCAATGAGCTGTAAACAGGTCTTTAAAGCTCTTTAAGGGCAATAATCGAAGCTTCAAGGGACAACTACTTTTTCCCCTTCCTCTTCTTCTGCCCAATTAGAATGAGCTCCATAGCTATAATATGAACATGAAAAAGCTTGACCTTGAGGTTTGAAGTTACATGCAAAGAATCAGAGGGGCCTGAATTCCAAGTAACTCTGAGGAGCTGCCATGCTTGTTCTAGCTTTTCACATCAGAGAATAAACCCTACAATGTCTTAATTCAGAGCAACTGGATCTGTTACTAGCTGCTGAATAGAATTCCTGTCTGATACTGTGCCAATTCTAGAAAAATACATTTCCCTGTAATTTCCAAAACTTCCATCTTATTAACCATCCTCCTCCAAGCAGCATACTAAAGAAGCTGCCTAGAAATAGTTTATGCATAGTATGTCAATATAATGCATTAAAAAATATATCCTGAACATGCTTTTGGCCTGATTTTCTCTAACCAACATGTACCAGCAATATAAAGCAAGCATTTGTATTTTTAATGTGTTATTTTTGTGCAATCTCCTAAATTTTGATGTTTTAAGCATCATGCCTTTGACATTAGCTAAGGGGGGTATATTAAAGAGGTTGACTGCAGTTCTCTGGGTGTCAAAGATTATACTGGTTTCTGTCCCACAGTTGAGAACATAAATCCTTCGTGAAGATGAAAACATTGTTAAGTTCTCTAGGTATTTTCCTTACACTCATAACAGAGAGTCTGGTAGGGACTGGACATTGATTTATAATTTTTTGAAGCTCTAAAAATGGTTAGTTAAAAAATTACAAACACTACACGTTGATACTTATATGAAAAACACCCAAGAAACTGTTAATACTGCTACTTCTGAGTAGTGGGATAGAAGTCTGGGGAGGGGAGACTTTTACTTTCTAGATTATACCTTAAATTTTTAAAATAAAATAGATAAACAAGAAGGTCCTAGTGTACAGTATAGAAAACTATCTTCAATATCGTATCATAAGCTACAATAGAAAAGACTATGAAAAGACATACATATATATATATATATGTAAGTATGTACGCTGCTGCTGCTGCTAAGTCGCTTCAGTTGTGTCCGACTCTGTGTGACCCCAGAGACAGCAGCCCACCAGGCTTCCCCCTCCCTGGAATTCTCCAGGCAAGAACACTGGAGTGGGTTGCCATTTCCTTCTCCAATGCATGAAAGTGAAAAGTGAAAGTGAAGTCACCCAGTCGTGTTCGACTCTTAGCGACCCCATGGACTGCAGCCCACCAGGCTCCTCCGTCCATGGGATTTTCCAGGCAAGGGTACTGGAGTGGGGTGCCACTGCCTTCTCCATAAGTATGTATAATTGAATCAATCTGCTGTATACCAGAAACTATCACAACATTGTAAATCAACTATATTTTAAAAAGAATAAGAAAATTTAACATCGTGTGTGTGTGTGTGTGTGTGTGTGTGTGTGTGTGTGTGTGTGTGTCTGTGCTCAGTTGCATCTGACACTTTGTGACCCCATGGAATCCCCCACTAGGTTCCTCTGTCCACAGAATTTCCTAGGCAAGAATACTGAAGTGGGTTGCCTTTTTCTTCTCCAGGTGGTCTTCCCGGGTCAGGGACCAAACCTGTGTTTCCTGCATTAGCAGGTAGATTCTTCACCACTTTAGCACAGGCAGATTCTTTAATACTGGGCCACCGGGGAAGCCATCCTGTGTACCAAAGCTGGGAGGGAAGGAGTTCCTAGCCTAGTGGCCAACTCCTGGTAGATGGCTTTTGAGTCTGCATTTGGGCTTGTGCCCCTCAGGAAACTGAGTTGGGTGGTGTGTCTCATGAATTGAGGACTCTGAAAAGGCCATGTTGGGGTCCATCAAAGTGTGACACAGTGTCCTGAAGGTCAAAGACTGCAGAGGCCTCAATGTGGTAAACAGGAAAGGAGATGGGATATGAAAGCCCAGTTATGCACCAAGTTCAAGACAGAAACCTGTGGTCTCCTCCTCCACCCACCCGATCCCAGTTTAGAGAGGCTTATTCCTTAAATTCTTTGGCCATTTCTTCTCTGATTTACCTCCATATTTATAAATCTATGTCTCTGCTGCAGTTTCTTATCTTTTCAGTTATAGATACTACTCTATGATCTGTTTCTACCCATGGAACGGCTCTGACACACACATGGGCTTTTCCCATCCCCACCCCCACTAACCATTTTCTGACACTGGCTAGCTGTCCCACACTTCAGTAAACTCTGACACCCTCAACTTGGAGTTAGCCCTGTATGTACCTGCATGCTAAGTAGCTTCAGTCATGTCTGACTCTTTGAGACTGTATGGACCATAGCCCTCCAGGCTCCTCTGGAGGGGAGGAGGAGTCCATGGGATTCTCCAGGCAAGAACAACTGGAGTGGGTTGCCAGGCCCTCCTCCAGGGAAGTCTTCCGGACCCAGAGTTGAACCCACATCTCTTATGTCTCCTGCATTGGCAGGCAGGTCCCTTACCACTGAGCCACCTGGGAAGCAGGTCACCCAGATGAAGGGCTCGGTACTACAAGACTGTCTCCTCTTAAGAAGCCAGTCAGCAGTTAACCTCTTGTACTTTTGACTGATTGGCTACAAATCAGGGGTTCCCACAGCCCCTTCCTTCAGTTCAATAATTTGCTAGGATGGATCATAAAACTAAGGAAAAGTTTATTACTAGTTTCAATTCTTGTGAAGGATACAACTCAGTTCAGTTCAGTCGCTCAGTCGTGTCTGACTCTTTGTGACCTCATGAAGTGCAGCAAGCCAGGCTTCCCTGTCCATCACCAACTTCCAGAGCTTGCTCAAACTCATGTCCATCGAGTCAGTGATGCCATCCAACCATCTCATCCCCTGTCATCCCCTTCTCGTCCTGCCTTCAATCTTTCCCAGCATCAGGGTCTTTTCCAATGAGTCTGTTCTTCACATCAGGTGGTCAAACTATTGGAGTTTCAGCCTCAGCCTCAGTCCTTTCAATGAATATTCAGGACTAATTTCCTTTAGGATTGACTGTTTTGATCTTTTGCAGTCCAAGGGACTCTCAAGAGTCTTCTCCAACACCACAGTTCAAAAGCATCAGTTCTTTGGCACTCAGCTTTCTTTATAGTCCAACTCTCACATCCAAACATGACTATTAGAAAAAACATAGCTTTGACTAGACGGACTTTTGTCAGCAAAGTAATGTCTCTGCTTTTTAATATGCTGTCTAGGTTGTTCATAGCTTTTCTTCCAAGGAACAAGCATCTAATTTCATGGCTGCAGTCCACCATCTGCAGTGATTTTGGAGCCGAAGAAACTAAAGTCTGTCACCATTTCCATTGTTTCCCTATCTATTTCCCATGAAGTGATGGAACCAGATGCCATGATCTTAGTTTTCTGAATGCTGAGTTTTAAGCCAACTTTTTCACTCTCCTCTTTTCCTTTCATCAAGAAAGAGGCTCTTCAGTAGTTCTTCACTTTCTGCCATAGGGTGGTGTCATCATGTGTCTGTGGTTATTGATATTTCTCCATCTTGATTCCAGTTTGTGCTTCATCCAGCCTGGCATTTTGCTTGATGTACTCTGCATATAAATTAAATAAGCAGGTTGACATTATACAGCCTTGATGTACTCGTTTCCTGATTTTAAACCAGTCTGTTGTTCAATGTCCAGTTCTAACTGTTCCTTCTTGACCTGCATACAGATTTCTCAGGAGGCAGATAAGGTGGTCTGATATTCCCATCTCTTTAAGAATTTCCCACCTTTTATTGTGATCCACACAGTCAGAGTCTTTGGTGTAGTCAATAAAACAGAAGTAGGTGTTTTTCTGGAACTCTCTTGCTTTTTCGATGATCCAACAGATGTTGGCAATTTGATCTCTGGTTCCTCTGTAAATCCATCTTGTACATCTGAGGAACAGACAAATGAAAGAGATGTACAGAGCAGGGCCCGGGGCAACAAAGTCAAGGGGCAGTGAAGCTGCAGGCATACCCCCTTCCCAGCACCTCGAAGTGTTCACCAGCCCGGAAGCTCTCCAAACACCATTGCTTAGGGGTTTTATGGAGGTACAATTGACTAAATCACAGGCCATTAGTGATTAACTCAATCCCCAGCTCCTTTCCCTTTCCTAGAGGTCAGAGGAGATCCCAAATTTTAATCCTGTGATTCTAACCCTTTAACCCCACGGCTGGTTTCTCCAGCAACCAGTCCCCATCTGAAACCCATTTAGAGGCCTACTGAGTCACCTTATTTGGATAAACTCTCATTATGAACAACAAAAGATACTTCCTTTATCTCATCACTCAGGGAATTTCGAGGGTTTTAGGATCTCTGTGCCAGGAACTGGGGACGAAGACCAAATATGTATTTCTTCTATTATTTTTAAATTTTATTTGTTATTTATTCGGCTGTGTTGGGTCTTAGTTGCATCATGTGGGATCTTTCACTGCAGCACATGGACTCTCCAGTTGTGGTACATGGGCTCCAGAGCAGGCAGCCTTCAGTGTTATTGTGGCACTTGGGATCTGTGGCATGTGGGATCTTAGTTCCCTAACCAAGGACTGAACTCTTATCTCCTGCATTGCAAAGCAAATTCTTAACCACTGGACGGACCCTAGGAAAGTTTCCAAATATATATTTCTTATGATATTACCATATCATAAAAAGCAGAGACATTACTTTGCTGACAAAGGCCCATCTAGTCAAAGCTATGGTTTTTCTAGAAGTCATGTATGGATGTGAGAGTCGGACTATAAAGAAAGCTGAGTGCCAAAGAACTGATGTTTTTGAACTGTGGTGTTGGAGAAGACTCTTGAGAGTCCCTTGGACTGCAAAAGATCAAAGCAATCAATCCTAAAGGAAATTAGTCCTGAATATTCATTGGAAGGACTGAGGCTGAGGCTGAAACTCCAATAGTTTGGCCACCTGATGTGAAGAACAGACTCACTGGAAAAGACCCTGATGCTGGGAAAGATTGAAGGCAGGACGAGAAGGGGATGACAGGGGATGAGATGGTTGGATGGCATCACTGACTCAATGGACATGAGTTTGAGCAAGCTCTGGAAGTTGGTGATGGACAGGGAAGCCTGGCATGCTGCAGTCAAAAGAGTCGGACAGGACTTAGTGACTTAATTGAACTGAACTGATGCTATTACCATAACACAACATTATTTACTGACTTCCTAATATAAAGGATTTAACTCTTTTACACACTCTCTATTCATTTCCAGTCCCATCTTTAACTTCATCACAGCACAAGGTTTGGTTAAATCAATGTTTAGTGTTTACACTGGTATGGCAATATAAATACCATATAAGCTCACCCATGTAATATACTATGCTTCCCTTTCCTTCTTGTGTAAGTTTTTGTTTTCCCTGGAGTGAATAATCCCTTTATTTTACTGTGCTTTCAACACACTCATGTAGTTCTGCCTACATCAACAGCTTCTCAGTAATATCTTCACCTTCAAGCACAGCAGGTAATTTATCACTCATCCTCCACCTTCCCAAGACCTCTGCAGTCAACTGTATTTTGCAAAACTGGCCACAGCAATATTCCCTCTCCCACAGGCTCTTCCAGATTCTTTTCACTACACATCAAAGGCAGTGTCTATCTGACTTTTCTTGAACCGGGGTGGGAGCCTGTGATGACTGTGACAGATTGTGGTAGAAGTGACAGTGTGTGGTTTTTAGGACATAAAAAGACAGCTTGTTTTCTCCTGGCTGTCTCTCTTGAGGCTCTCACTCTCAGAAGCCGGTCACTACTGAGAGAAAGCCAAAACCAGCCCAGATGGGCAGAGCACATAGTGAGGCCCGAGACTCCCAGCTGACAGCCAGCAGCGACCACCAGACAGGTAAGCAAAGGACCCCTCAGATAATTACAGCCCTCAGGCTTCTCTAAGAGGGTGAGCCAGCTGTGACTCCATGTTGGGTCTGTTTCTTCGACTTTAACCCTTGCTTATCATCGCTTTTGTTATTATAATTATACATAATGCCCTACCTCAGGGAAGCAGGGTTCTCTGCCTGACTGTTAAAGCTCTTTCATTCAGCTCACAGCTGCCCACCGTTCAAGCCTGCAGAAAAGAAGAAATGAACACATTCCCTCTTCAAGGCTGGCCATTCCAGGAGATATCTGCGAGACTCATGACCTCTGTACTTTACTTCCTCACTTCCTCTCCCTCTCAGTTCTATAAAAGAATCTGCCATCCAGACGCCCCATAAGATGGTTATTTTGAGACATTAGTCTGCCATCTTCTCAGCCAGCTGGCTTTCTGAATAGAGTCCCACTCCTTGCCTTGGCTTCCCTACTGTCTCAGTGGTAAAGAATCTGCCTGTCCATGTAGGAGATACAGGTTCAATCCCTGATTTTGGAGGATCCTACATGCTGCAGAGCAACAAAGCCTGTGTACCCCAACTATCGAGCCTGTGCTCTAGACCCTGGGAGCTGCAACTACTGAAGCCCACACACCCTAGGGCCTGTGCTCTGCAGCAAGAGAAGCTTGTGTACTGTGACTGGGGAGTAGTCCCCACTAGCCACAATAGAGAAAAGCCTGTTCAGCAAGGAAGACCCAGCACAGCCATAAATAAATAAAAAATATTATTAAAAAAATCAAGTTGTATTCCTTGCCTCAACACCTCATCTCTTGGATTTGTTGGTCTTTTATGCACTGAGCAGAGTGAGCTTGGACTCAGTAACACTTTGAGTCTTTCAGCTCTAGACATTGGGTAGCAGAGACAAGCTCACCCCTCTGTTCCCTGTCTGAATTTCTGACCCCCCAAACTCATATGCACAATAAGTAGATGTTTTCCACCACTGAGTTGTGTTACACTGCCACAGTAAAGGGAATACTTCTGTAGTTGCCAGCCTCCAAGATGGCTCCAGGGATCCCTGTCTTTTGATGCTCACATCTAGTGTGGTCTTCTTGCACCTTATATAAGGGTTGGTCTCTGGTGACTGATAGAATACTGCAGTGATGGTATGTTAGTTCCAAGGTTAGAATATAAGAGACATCGTGGCTTCTGTCCTGGGCTCTGCCCCTTCTCTGCTGGATCAATCACTCTAGAGGAAGCCGGCTCACATGTGGTGATGGCCTTTCTGGAGAGGCCCACAGGACAAGTAAGTAACTCAGGACCCTTGCCAGGCACCCACATGAATGCGCAGATCCTTCAGCTCTTGTGAAGTCTTCGAATGACTGCAGTCTTGTCTGCATGAAAGACCCTGAACCAGAAGCAGATTTTTGACCCTTAGAAACTATAAGATAAATGATGTTCATTGTTTTAAGCTGCTAACCTTTGGGGTTGTTACCCAGTTGTGTTTAACTAATGCAGCCTCCCACCTGGGAGGCTCCCTTGTCTTCTGGTTTCAGCCTGAACAGACTCTCCCTATGCCTGAAGTACACTGGATTTCTTTTCATCCTAGGAATTCTCTTTCCCTTTCCCCTAGATCTCTGTTTCCTATTTATAACTTTAATTTCTCATTTTGGTAGAGCATGCTATTCAATAGCATCCTAAGAAAGAGTTCATTGAGGGAAATTATTTTGAGAGCTTGGATGATGGATACTGTGTTTGTCTGCCCTTACATTTATTTGTTAGAGATCAGGGTCTAGAATTTTAGGTTGAAACTATTTTTTTCATTCAAGAATTTGAATGCATTGCTTCCTTTTTTGCCTGCCTTTCTATGTTGCTATTGAAAATTATGAATCTTTGTATGTGGCTGATTTTGGTTTCTGTTTTCCCTTTCTGAGAACTTTTAGGAAGCCCCAACTTGTAGGTGGTGGTCTGAAACCAGACTATCTGGTTTCAAATCTTAGTTCCAACAATTATTGTCTGGGAAAGATTTTTTGCCGTCCCTGTGCCTCAGTAAAGTGGGGATAATAATGGTACCTCCCTCACGGTGTGGTGCTTCCCTACACCCACTGAGGTGGCTCCTTCTCAGATAAGTGTCCTAGACCATTTCTGGGGGAGCATTAGAATGGGCTTGGCAAGCTTTATCTGTAAAGGAAAAGATAGTAAATACTTTCGTCATTGTGGGTTATACAGTCTCGGACAGCTATTCAATGCCGCCATTATGGTGTGAAGGCGGCGAGAGACAAACGTAAATGTATGAGTAGGTTGTGCTTCAATAAAACTTTATTTACACAGTGGCACACTTTAGCCCACTGAGCATAGGTTGCAGATCCTGATGGGGAAGGCACTCTATCCTCTCCCTTCTGTGCTTTCTCTTCGACTCTCTCTCAGAGGTCTAGCGACGCCCCCTGGTGGAAGCATCTCAGACTAGACAATCCTACTCTCCAGTGTAGGTCCCCCAATTCGATTATATTAAAATAAAAGCAGAGTTGTATTTTGCCGTGTTAATGAAATAACCTGAATGAAACTTTGGCGACGATGGGAGCCGAATACTAACTATGTTATACCTGAATTTGCATTATTGTGGGCCTTTCGATCACAGTTTCACTGTCCTTAAACCAATGCAGAAAATGCTTAACCTTTTATCTTTTTATTTTATATTAGAGTATAATTGATTTACAATGTTGTGTTAGTTTCAGATGTACAGAAAAGTGATTCAGTTATACATATACACATATAAATTTCCTTGTATTATTTTAATATCAAAAAAACAACAATGTTATGGCACATTTTATCATTAATCCCAGGTCATGCTTGGAATGAGAAGGTGAAAACTACCATCTGAGGACTTCTCGGGTGGTCCAGTGGCTAAGACTCCAAGCTCCCAAAGCAGAGGGCCCAGGTTTGACCCCTGTTTGGGGAACTAAGGTCTCCCATGCCACAATTAAGATCTCGAATGCTGCAGCTAAAGATTCTGCATGCCATGACTAAGACCCGGTGCAGCCAAATAAAAAAATTAACAAAAATAAAAGAGTTTTAGGACTTCCCTCGTGGTACAGTGGATAAGAATCTGCCTGCCAATGTAGAGGACACAAGTTCGATCTCTGGTCCAGGAAGATTCTACTTGTCGAGGAGCAAATAAGCCCATGTCCCACAACTACTAAACCTGTACTCTGGAGCCCTTGAGCCACAACTACTGAAGCCCACGTGGAATCCCAGGGACAGGGAGCCTGGTGGGCTGCCATCTATGGGGTCCCACAGAGTCGGCCACAACTGAAGCGACTTAGCAGCAGCAGCAGCAGCAGCATGTGTCCATGCTCTCCAAGAAAAGCCACCGCAATGGGAAGTCCCTGCACGGCCACTAAGAGAGTACACCCTGCTCTCCACAGCTAGAGAAAGCCTGTGCACAATAATGAAGATCCAGAGCAACCCCAAATAAAAATAAATAAATACATTAAAAAAATAAAGTATTTTTAAAAAAAGAAAGTTACTGTCTTATTCTCAAGAAACTTGAGTGCTGTGCTTAGTTGCTCAGCCGTGTCCAACTCTTTGTGGCCCCATGGATGGTAGCCCACCAGGCTCCTCTGTCCATGGGATTCTCCAGGCAAGAATATTGGAGTGGGTCTCCATGCCCTCCTCCAGGGGTCTTCCTGACCCAGGGATGGAACCCAGGTCTCCCACGTTGCAGGAGGAATCTTTACTGTTTGGGCCACCAGGGAAGCCCAAGGAACTGCGTAAGCAGGTAATTTAGCAAGTGCTGATTGTGCCACAGTTGATTGATTTTTGGCCAATTGAGTTAGCCAAGACTAAAAAAAAAACACAACAAAAGATACAGTTAACACTTGTCAGGATGTGATGAAAAGGGTGATTTGTTGATTTCTGATGTCAGGCTAATTGGAACACAGTCTGGCTAGATTAACCTTTTGATGTTACCTCCATCCCTCCGGTTCTCTGCCCACTTCTTTCTTGGACCTGTGTGTCTTGCTTTGAGGATGGGAGTGGCTGGCTGGAGAGCAGTTTCCTTTTCACTTCCCATTGCGTCTTGGGGAAGGCTGCCCCCAAAACAAGCTGCCATTAGATGTACCCTCCGAGTCTTGGTCCCCCAAGGACCAGTAAGAACCCTGGCCCATTTTTACAAGATCATTGGTGGCTGGAGGAGCTTCCTAAAAACTCCTAACCAAGAGTTGCCCCTGCTGTTGTATTTCCAGCAGCGTACACATGGCACCACCTGTACAGTTCCTGGACCAGCTCACTTCACACCACATGGCCTTTGGCCACCCCTCACCTTGGTCCTCACCTGCCGAATCCCCCAGCTGCCATCAACAACCCCCAGCTGACTTTCTCTCCTTTTCTGGTCCTTTCTTCCAACATCATTAGGCTAGTATTAGTTAACATGTAACTTTTCCCCTTCATTTAAAATTTCAAATGCATGAACGCTCCTTGTGAAAGTTAAAATAACTGAGAAGCATAGAGGGTAAAGAGGTGAGAGTCCTTCCTTCCCATGACTTATCCTGGTCCCCAGAGTTGACCATAGTGAGTAGTTTGGTGTTCTTTCTCTGGCTCTCTGCTTCTCTTTCTTTTCAAGACCCGCAGGACACAACCTTGTTCCACTTGTTGCTTTATGGCTCCCCTCATATGGAGGGTGGCAGGACGCATCCCGCAGAATGTGCAGATGCAAGTAATGCTTGTGTGATGGCCTGGTGCTATTCTTTGGGAGCTGGCGGAAATGTGATTTCCGACCATAAGGAGTCCACGGATTCTCTCTCTCTCTCTATCCTGTACGGAACCCTTCACAATGCTTTTCTTTCCCACCTTACTCACACAACTAGTCCTCTGTCTCACTTCATGTCTCTGAGCCCTTCTAGGGAAGGATTTTCTGGACCTCATTCCTAAACTGTGTTTCGGCCACTGCCAAACTCTGTGGCCTGTGTCAGGCAAAATCGTCAGATGATCCCCAAGGTAAAAACCTTGGCAGCTGAACAAGCAGGGTGATAGACCTGGGGTTCTTCTGCTGTTTAATCTCCCACCTTGCTCTGTGTCCAAATATCCCCCCTGGGAATACTCCCACCTCCCACTCCTCAGGTCCTGACCCCCATGGCATTTTACATAGCACCCAATTCCAGTTTCTCCAGGGGCTCCTTTTTGCATCCATCAGACCTCTTCGCTCCAGGTCTTGGCAATCCACACACTGCAATGGACAGTCTAATGGGCTGGCCACGTTCAAGCAGATTGCAGCACTACAACAGATCCCCTTCAAGAAGAGCCCCGGCAATGCACTGGCCTTGGCTCAAAGGGATCAGGCCGAGCTGAGAGTCTGATCAGGGATTGATGGGAGAGTAGAAGACGCTCAAAATCCTATCAATCAACAGGATTCTGAAGAAATTCAGAGGATGCTCTGAATCTCCTTCAAGTGTGTCCTAATGATGTTTTTAGAATTCCAACTTCATTTCTAGGACTGCCATTCTTGGTTGTAGATTGCTCAACATGGGAGGATCCCTTTTTTCAGTTGAACTGAGAAAGGGAAAACTTCGTTTTACCATAATATTACCTGGTTTTAATTTAAGTTGGGGGGATGGAAAAATAGCCTGAAAGTGTGTCTCTAGTTTATAATACTATCTTATAATTAGATCTTTATTGCCACAAGATGGGAAAGTGGACCGAGGTCCCCTTGTGTTCAGGACTTTATGGCCCTTTATCATAATGCTGATCTGTCTAGTTCCTATAATCAAAAGCCTGAGGAATCAGAAAACTCTTCTGGCATTCTAAATAATCCCCTTTTAACTTCTCCCAGCTCTCAGGGGAGAAACCAAGCTTCACCCACTCCTCGAAGTTTGCTTACTCCTCCAGATTCTTCTTCTCCAACTAAGACACCACCTCCCCAGAGGGATAACTCTTGCTGGGGCAAGGGTTATTTATTTTATCAGCCTGTTATCAAGGGTCAATTTGAGCACTATCTGGTCTAAATTTTAGCTATGAATCTATGACTACAGAAAAAGAGAATTTTTTTTTTTACATTGTGTGGCTACAATACTCTTTAGACTCTAGAGAAAATTTTGTTTTGAAATTGCAAAACCTGCTTTTTTTTTTTTTTTTGCATGTGCAATTAGAGAATGCTAACTTGTTAAAATACTTTTTTCCCCCCCAGAATTCTGACCTTGAGGGAACAAGTACTTCTAGGAGAATTTCTCACTCTGTGCCTTGAGACCAAAAAATGAGGAAGAAGCCTTTTAAAATTAAACTTATTCCAACCGTTATTTACAACTAGTGAGTTTTATATTGTGATATCTGATTTATGACTAAGTTTAGAAAAGAAAGCTATGTGATCGCTCATGTCTGTCTACATGTTTGTGTGTGTTATGTTTGTCTTTACCTTTAGATGGTATTATTAGAATTAATTTGTCAATGAGCTCTACCTAATTGGCTTAAAGGATATTAAGCGTTTATGTAAATTCTGGAAAATACAGAAGGTAAATGACTAGAATTCATTGCAGGTTTGCGTGAACTAGAAAATATTCAATAGTAAGTTAATATCTGGTATTAATGTTTAGACTTGTTAATCTAATTAATATAGACATGCCTTTAGAGTCATCAACATTAAATATAAAACATTTATTTTATCTAGGTTTAATAGATGTCAAATAAAATTTTATTATACTTATTGCAAATTTGTCAGCATGTAAATAAATAAAGAACTTGGTATGATAAAATTTTTATAAGTAAATTAAATGTAAATAAAACAAGAGCTTTTAGGTAAACTCCATATGAATAATTATGCTTTAGGAATATCTATATAAAAATAGTCTCTCTAGATTTTCATAACTTGATATTCTAGTGTTGGACTATTTTACATGATCTCTTTTGTATTTATATTTGAAATCTAAGTTTCTGCCATTAGAGTGGTATCTTAAGCATCATGACCTGTTTGTAAATTTTGGAGACTAAAACCTTGACAGTCACATTATTTGCAACTGTTTTCTCCCATTCTGTGGGTTGTCTTTTTGCTTTGTTTATTGTCTCCTTTGCTATGCAAAAGTTTTTGAGTTTAAGTAGGTCCCATTTACTTATTTTTATTTCCATTATTCTGAGAATTTATATTTGAAATCTAAGTTTCTGCCATTAGAGTGGTATCTTAAGCATCATGACCTGTTTGTAAATTTTGGAGACTAAAACCTTGACAGTCACATTATTTGCAACTGTTTTCTCCCATTCTGTGGGTTGTCTTTTTGCTTTGTTTATTGTCTCCTTTGCTATGCAAAAGTTTTTGAGTTTAAGTAGGTCCCATTTACTTATTTTTATTTCCATTATTCTGAGGTTAAAAAAAAGATATTGCTGAGATTTATGTCAGAGAGTGTTCTGCCTATGCTTTCCTCTGAGTTTATAATATCTGGTCTCACATTCAGGTTTTTAACCCATTTTGAGCTTATTTTTGGGTACAGTGTAAAAGAATCATCTAATTTCAATTTTTTTAATTACATAGCTGTCTGGTTTTGTGGAAAAGACTGTCTTTCCAGCATTGCGTAGTTTTGTCTCCTTTGTCATAGATCAATTGACTATAGGTACATAGGTGTGTTTCTGGTTTCTTTATCCTGGTCCATTGATCTATATTTCTGTTTTGGTGCCAGTACCATCCTGTTTTGATGACTGTAGCTTTGTAGTATAGCTTGAAATCAGGGAGCCTGATTCCTCCAGCTCCGTTTTTCTTTCTCATGATTACTTTGACTATTCAGGGTCTTTTTTGTCTTCATACAAATTAAAAAAATTTTTTGTTCTAGTTCTGTGGAAAATGCCCTTGGTAATTTGATAGAGATTGCATCAAATCTGTAGACTGCCTTGGACAGTATAGTCATTCTGATAATATTGATTCTTCCAACCCACAAACATGGTATATCGTTCCATCTGTTTGTGTCTTTTTTATTTCTTTCATCAGGGACTTATAGTTTTCAGAGTACAGATCTTTCAGGCAAATTAATCTTGATTTGACTATATTTGGTAGACATGAGGGTAATTTTAGAGAAAATAGTTATGTTTCAATGAATACTAAATTACAGTTTTGTTAATGGAGGTCTGCATTTACTAAAACTCATTTCCTAGGTAGTTCCTTGCTGTTATGTTACATTAATGTACAGCTTAATTGAATTATTAATAGGACACTCTAGGTTTGTTTCTGGAGCTTGTCTCTGTAATCTCTTTGGGTGAAGATCAGATGCCCCATGATCTGCAACCAGGGGATTATGCATATTGGAAAATATATAATTTAAAGGGCTGTCTCCTACCTAGATGGAAGGACCCTTATCAGATAGATACTCTTAACTAGCTCATGCACAGTGAAACTGAAGGGATTGACTTGGATTAATTTCCACTCACAAAGGAACCTTGCACTGGACTAGCCTATAGAGAGGGTGACTGACCTCAAAATCATCTTAAAATAATTCTCAAACAGAAGAGTAACTCCACGCCCACCAGAAAGAGAAGAAGACAACATCAGAAGCAGGCAGCTTGCCCCAGATTCTGGGCCTGACTCATATGATCATTTATAATGTTTAGTGACTTCTTGGACCTTTGCAAATAAATCAAATTTTCTACAGCATAGGCATGATCCTATGCTAGTTTCAAAAATAAATCTAATTGTTGGGTTTGTGGCTAATTACCTATGCTTAGTACTTTTGGGTTACCTTGGTGGATTTCTCCACTCCAAGGCTCTAATTTTTGGCCCCATTGCAGTGCTTAGGAAATTTATTCCAGATGAAAAATGTATAGTGCCGTTCAGAACACTATTGATATTACTAGATGGTATCCCCTTGCCTGGCCAGTTAATAATGCCTGCTCTGACCTTGGCCGTAAATATGAATTTTCCTTTATTACTCAAGCTTGATCAGAGCAACAAGCAAAATTTCAGCCAAAAAATAAATCCTCCCACAAGTATGGGATGGATTAATGTTGTTAACACCAGGCTATAGTAATTGAAGTTTAAAGTCCTTTGTATGCTGTGAACAGTTAAACTGTACTAGGGATACCCAGCTTAGTAACACTAGGAAATTAAGTCAGATACCTTATGGACAATGCCAATATATCAGTTCAGTTCAGTCACTAAGTTGTGTCCTACTCTTTGCGACCCCATGGACTGCAGCAGGCCAGGCTTCCCTGTCCATCACCAACTCCTGAAGCTTGCTCAAAGTCATGTCCATCAAGTCGGTGATGCCGTCCAACCATCTCATCCTCTGTCATCCCCTTCTCCTCCTGCCTTCAATCTTTCCCAGCATCAGCATGTATATGCCTCTCTATATATTTATTTATATAAAATATATTTATATATGTATAACACATATATATTTCCCAGCATCAACATCAGAATATATATATGCCAATGTATAATTTCCCTGAAAAATAAGAATTGGTACAGAGCAAACTAAGTCAGATGACCTGGGATATATTGGGCTGCACCTAGTGGAAGTTCTTGACTTGAATTCTTACTAATACTGTTAACTATATTATTATCTATATTGCCTGTTTGGAAACTTGTTTTTTCTTACATTACCGAATGTGTGACTGAGCCTCTGATAAAGTGATAACATGTAGCTCCAAATGAGATCAATGACTGTAATAGTGAAAGTCTAGATATGAGAAGAAGCAACAAGAGTGGATATTTTCTCGGGCCATAGAGACCAGTAAGAAAGGTGGTCCAGAGACTTTCTTTAAAAAATGACCCATTACTTATTCATTTTGGGCTGTGCTCGGTTTTCACTGCTGCCCACAGGCTTTCTCGAGTTGTGGCGGGCGGGGGCTACTCTTCTTTGCGGTGCTCAGGCTTCTCATTGCCGCGGCTCCTCCTGTTGTGGAGCACGGGCTCCAGACACGTGGGCTTCAGTAGCTGCAGTGCATGGGCTCCGCACTGTGGCACCCAGGCTCTGGAACACTGGGTCCGTAGCTGCGGCTACAGGCTTAGTTGTTCCACGGCACATGGAATCTTCCCAGACCAGGGATAAAACCTGTCTCCCCTGCATTGGCAAGTGAATTCTTAATCACTAGACCTCCAGGGATGCCCATCCCAGAGACTTTTGGCTGCTTTTCAAAGGCCTGGTCCTGTAAGAGCACACTGAAGAGCCTATCAGCAAAATCTTCACCACATCTGGAAATGAGCATCCTTAGCCTGGAATGAAATGATCATGAAATGCTTCCAAATACATGGTCAAATTTATGACAACGAGGAGGCCTTGTCACCTACAAATTAGCACTTGTCACCAGCACTTACCATCTGCCTCTACAAGGATTAAAGCAGGCGCCACTGCCACTGCAGACCTGCAGCATCTTGGAAGGGGTTCAGGGTGGAGATCAGGAGTGAAAAGCTCTGTGCTCTGAGAAAAAGCTAGAAGAACAGGCCTTCAGATAGTCAGATGCTTTCAGGAGAAGATTTTATGAGCCAAAATTCTTGCATCTGTTCATACCTAGAGAAACACTAAAATCATTAATGATGAGATCCACTTTGCCTATTAAGGAGAAAATTCCAATTAAAAGTGCTATGGTTCAGACATCCAAGATGACACTAGGTGACACCTATGGGTGTGTTTCAGACAAGTTCTTCTACTTCTTGAGAACTTATTTTATGAACTCTGTCAGACTTGATGTTCCTAGCCATTCTTGAGACAACACTAGCTGGTAGCCAGTAGCTGTAACCTTACATTTTCAAGTGTCCTCTTGTAACTATGATACATTTTACATGATAAAATTGCTTTAGATCATACATTACAAAAAGAGGAAAGACGTGTAGTGACCAATAGCTCCTGTTACTTATGTGTTAATGCCACATCAAAGGTTAAAATTGACAGATAAAACTAGGCAACCAGCTATAAATCTCCTCAAAGTGTCAAGTCCGGACTGAGTATTATGCTTATTCTCCTGAAAAGAAATGAGATCTATTTTGTTATTAACATTTAGGTGGTCACTCACCCAACTACTTCTAACTGGATCTGCTACTCTGACACCAATCACACTGGGATAATAGAAGTAGACATCTACTCTGCTGCTGCTGTTGCTAAAGTTGCTTCAGTCGTGTCCGACTCTGTGTGACCCCATAGACAGCAGCCCACTAGGCTCCTCTGTCCCTGGGATTCTCCAGGCAAGAATGCTGGAGTGGGTTGCCATTTCCTTCTCCAATGCATGAAAAGTGAAAAGTGAAAGAGAAGTCGCTCAGTCGTGCCTGACTCTTAGCAACCCCGTGGACTGCAGCCTACCAGGCTCCCCTGTCCATGGGATTTTCCAGGCAAGAGTACTGGAGTGGGCTGCCATTACTCTATATCACTCCAAATGGTTCCATTCCTTTGGACAGAATAACCCAAGAGCTGACTCTATCTGAACCAAGATCAGAACTGCTACCAAATGTAACATAGTTCTTACTCCTGCTTGGACACCTGGTTATAATAATTCTTTTACTGGTCTTTGGATGCTGTCTACTTAATCTACGTGTCTAGTTTGTTCTTTTAAGGACACAGTGTTTTCCCAGACAAGATGATGGTACTGCCGAGATTCCAGCCATTCCTCAGGACAGATTCTGCTGGAATAACAACCGAAGTCACCCTGGGCCACTTAAGGAGACAGGACAAGAACTCTGTGACCCTGGCTAGGTAGGGTCTATGAGCCTCATGCTAGCCTAAAGAAGCTACCGAAGATAGACCTTCAACCAGCATCCTCCCAGTAAAGATTTCTGGGTGCTCAGGTCTTTCTGGGGGTATTTGAGGCCAGAGATAGATAGGCTCCAGGTTAGACATTTATAGCCAGCCTCCTGTTTATACTTCCAGATAGAAATAACAACAGAAAGATAGTAAATAGCTGGACTTTTGTCTCTGGTGCTAAGTTACTTCAGTTGTGTCTGATTCTTTGTGACCTACCAGGCTCCTCTGTCCATAGGATTCTCCAGGCAAAGATACTGGAGTGGGTTGCCATTTCCTCCTCCAGGACTTTATCTCTGGTGGACACTTTATGATAACAGCAGTGGCAGGGGCAGAGAGGAACTGAGCCCTCTCATTCAGTTAAGAGATACAGAGACTACGTATTTCTCATTCTTGAGATCAGGAGACCTTCCTGGTTACACATGCACAGAAAGGATCTTTGAAGGTCAAAGGGGGGCACCACCCTATAGTGGGTGATGTCAACCTACCCATAGGCCTCTTTACTAGAATCCATCTTGGCTTAAGAGATGTTCACACACGGGGAGGACTGTGAGTTAAAGCAAATATGACTCAGAGCCAAGCAAAGAAAGATGACTGGCCAAGAGGAAACATGGAAGAAATTACACAATCAAGTGATTCAAAGTATCATGAGGGCACGGCCCTCTCTCTGAGCCAGCCCTGTGAGTCTATTCACATACTCTTTTTCCTCCTAATAAACAATTTACTGGTTTCAGTACTTTCCATCTGTTTGTGGAAAAGCATTTCTACACAACTAACAGGCCTTGTCACTGACCACCTGCTCTCATGGTCCAGTGGCTAGGATTCAATGCTCTCACTGCCACAGCCTGACCTCAATCTCTGGACTTCACTTCCTGGCCAGGGAATTGAAATCCTGCTCAAAGCACTGCAGGCTGAGGCCACCTGAGAGCAAAGGGAATTGCAGCCCTGGAAACTGGGCTGGTTCCACGTATCTTCTATGATGTGCGGCATTTGACCACAGCAACATGTTTTAAAAGTTGGCCCCTCCTGGGCTTCCTGGCCACTACACACTGGCTGCTCCTCCTCACTTCCTCTGAGGTCTTCTCTCATCTGCCCTCCTCTAAAGGCTGGTGTTCTTCTAGGCTCTATTCTCCTCTCTCTCAGTTGACTGGGCACAGAACATCAACTGTCTTCTTCAGACGTGCAACCACATACCCACTGTTGAAACTGAGCTAAAGTTGAGTCCAGGTTATTTTTTGGGGTGATCCTGTGGCTAAGACTCCATGCTCCCAATGCAGAGGGTCAGGGTTTGACCCCTGATTGGGGAACTAGACCTGACATAGTGCAACTGAAAGTTCACTTGCTGTAACTAAAGATTCCACATGTCTCAACAAGGATGAAAGATCCTGTGTGCTGCACCTAAGATCCCACAAAACCAAAGAAATAAATAAAAATAAATATTAAAAAAAATAAAGTTGAGTGGAGACCAGGTGTGGCTGAACGTCCAAATTGGGATGTACAAGTGAGTTCTAGCCTTGTTCCATCCAGGGTCCATCTCCACGTGAAAGATTGCTCCTGTTACTGCTACTGCTGCTGTTATTGAAAGAAACGTGAATCTGCTCATCTACTGGCAGTAAAGCCAAGCTACCGACGCCGGGCTGTGGTGAAGGAAAGTGCAACGCTTATTGCAGGGCGCCATACGAGGAGTCCAGGACAGCTAGTGCTCAGAAAGCCTGAGCCGAGTTCCCAGTGGGCTTCAGCAAGGCAGTTTTAAAGGCCAGGTGACGGAGAGGTGTCCCAGGGCATATGATCAGCTCGTGGACAATTCTCAGATTGGTTGATGGTGAGGTAACAGGGTGGTGTCACGGGGCTAACATTATCCGTCTTTAGGTGCCAGTAGGTCTCAGGGCTGTGCTCGTGGTCATCAGGTAGTTAATTTCTTCCATTCGGAGGGGGTTTTAGCTTCTGTAAAAAGCTCAGAAAGTGTGCATCAGATACTGTTTTCCAGGGATTTCAGAGAGGAGCTTAAAGCAAAGGTGTAGGGAAGGGAGTCTGTCCCGGAAAGGCTCTATAAGGGTCTTGTTTGACTCCCCTGCTGCTGCTACTCCTGGTATTTTGGTTGGCTGAAGAGGAGCTCAGACCTTATTGTAGAAGGAAACAGCTTTCACTCGCATCACCACCATCACCAATATCCCTTCGCATCCACAGTGGTCATGGGAGTTATTATATGACCAGCTGAGGAAGGAAGTATGAAGATTTGGGTCTGAGGCCATGAGGGGAGCAGGAACAACAGGCGTGATGAGAGGATGTCATGGCCTCTGTATCTGCTGGACTCCACAGAATGGGTTTGTGCCCTCATCATTAGAAATGTGAAGAACATGTGCTATAGAATTGCATTTCAAAAATCTTTTCTTAGGAAGGTGGGTGGCATGAACAACACACATAAAGAAAAATTTATGATTTCCCTGGTGGTCCAGTGGTGAAGAATCTGCTTTCCAATTCAGGGTACACGAGCTTGATCCCTGATTCACAAACTAAGATCCTTCGTGCTGCAGAGCAACGAAGGTACCACAACTACTGAGTCTGCATGCCGCAACAAACAAAGACCCAATGCAGCAAAAAAGAAAAATTCATAAAACGTAAGTGGACAGCAAGAAGAATTGCTATAAAGCAAACCCTCATATGGGGCTTCCCTGGTGGCTCAATGGCAAAGAATCTGCCTTCAGTGCAGAAGATGCAAGACATGCGGGTCTGGAGAAGGAAATGTCTACCCATTCCAGTATTCTTGCTGGGAAAATCCCATGGACAGAGGAGCCTGGAAGGCTACGGTTTATAGGGTCGAAGAGTCAGACATGACTAGCAACTGAGCATCCATGCATGCAAACACTTGTATAAATAACCACCACCAAGGTCAAGAACTCGAACAATCTGCCCTCTAAGAGCCAGCCCCCACATACTTCTTTACTTTTGAAACCTTTTCCTTCCCACCCTCCAAAAGGAAACCATGTTCCTGAGTTTTTGGTAATCACTCCCTTTGTTTTTCTTTGCAATTTTATCACCATAGAATGAATCTCTGAATCATGTCATTTGATTTTGCTTGTTTTTGAGCTTTATGTAGATTTATTGAAAAAAATCTTTTTGTGAGTATTTTCTTTCACTTAACGTCATGTTTGTGAACTGCATGCATGCTATTGTGTGGAGTACATTCTCACTGTTCTTTAGCCTCCCATCCATTGTGTAAATTAACCACACTTTTAAAAAAGAAGCTCATTCTACTGTTGAAGGACACAGGATTGTTTCCAACGCTTGGCTTTGACAAAGATGCTGTCTGTAGGACTGTTTTCTATGAGAGCCTTTCTGACTGTTGGGGAAGCAAGCAGTTGCAGTGATCCAGCAATGGGAAGGGCCGCTCGTGTGCAGAATCCACTCTCTGTGGGGCCCCGAGACTGCTCTGCATTGTGAGCATTGGGAGGTGGCACTTCAATGCCAGTGCATTCTCACAAGGAACACTGTCAGCTGTGGTCCCTTGATGTGGCTTCTTGCATCTCAGTCTGAAGCAGAGAGAAAAAACTTGGCAACCTTTGTGTTTTCAGACTGCAGTGGAAAACTGGTGTGCGAGTGCAGATGAAGTGGCTTTTTATTTTCCTGCCATGCCGTGTGACTTGTGGGACCTTAGTTCCCTGACCAGGTATTGAACATGGACCCTCTGCAGTGAGAGTACAGAGTCCTAACCACTGGACCATCTGGGAATTTTCTAGATGAGGCTTCTCTTTGCATATAGGGATGGGGTGCAGATGATAGGCTGAGAGGCATTGTAATTTGGGTTTAAGTGTAAATGTCCGTATAGTGAATCCCCTGTAGCCGAGTTCTGTCATACCTGTTGATTAGTGGGGAAGGGGCTCTTGTCAAACCACCTCGGTGGGTGAGTGTGTTTATTGCTGGGTCTCTGATGGGTTTTTGTTGGTGGCACAGGAATAGAAGGGCCTGCCCCCTTCCTGCTGACTAATCCTGCAGCTGATACAGATCATCAAGATGACCCTGGAATGAAACACTCATCTCTGTGCAGATCAGCAATGACTGGTGGTGATTTTACAGGGTCTGGAAGAGCTGCCCTGTGTGAGAGAAACAGGTCTGGCCTCATGCATTGTGTAAATGAAGCAGACTTTCTTTTCTTGCCTCTCTCTGTTTCAATGAAGATCATCTTCCAGAAGCTCCCAGTATCCTGGTTTCATAGACCCAATTATGTGATCCAAGCTGATTAAATGCTTATGTGTCAGGCACTGGTTGAGGTACTTTTTATGCACGTGCATTTACATCTCAAGTATCACTCTGGTGAGGAAATGTGTATAGGTCAGCTTTTGCTGTGTAACAATCCCTCCTCCCTCAAATGTCTTAAGATAACAAACATTTCTCACGTTACTATGGTTTTGTTGAAGGTTTATTCTGACTTGGGCTGGCTTGGCTGGAGCTGGATGGTCTAGGAAAGCCTCACTCACGTGTCTGGCAGTTGGCCTGATGTCAGCTTGGGTGACAGTCACATGCCTCTCATCAGTCAGCCCACGCTTGTTCACATGATGGCAGAAAGGTTCTTAATAGCAAGAGAGAGTAAACTCTAATGTGCAAGCACATCTCCAGCCTCTGCTTGCATTGCCTTTGCTACTGTCCCATTGGTCAAAGCAAGTCACACAGTTAAAATCAGATTATGGAAGAAACCTCCTCAAGGTATGGCAATCGGTTCGCTATAGACTCTTATCACCCCCATTTTATGGATGAGGAAACTGATGGTTAGAGAAGTTAAGGAACCCACCCCAGCTCACACAGCTCCTGTTGGGAAGAGCTCAGCTGCAAATCCAGGTCTATCCGGTGGTGAAGTTGGTACCTCATTTCTATTTATATTGCCTCCTTCCTCAGACCTGAGCACTTGCGTTCCAGTGCACCAGCTCCGGAGAGGAGTGATGAACTCACTTAACCAGCCTCCCCCAAAGGGCCACTCAGCCATAGAGCCTGGCAGCTGCCTGTGCAGCCAGCGGGGCTTAGCATCCTTGCACCTCTGGAGCAGAAATCCTCATGAATCCAGCTATTGCACTGGATTCTGTCCCTTGGATTAGGCTTGGGTGATCACATTCCATAGAATTTAAGAAATAGATGGAAAGAATAAAAGATGGCGGGAGAAACGGGCCGTTATGCCGCACATAAATGTATTAGCGCAATGGGCAACCATTAAACACCCGCTGTGTCTGAGCTAGATCCTGATTGCTCAGGAGAAGTGCAGACAGGGGAACAGTTATTCTCTAAAGTGCTGTTTTCAACAATGTGTGTGAAGGTAACTTGTTGACATGATGGTGCCGTTAGGTAGTCAGAGCAGAAAAAAAGGGAAGTCCAAAACAGCGGTTAGAAAGCAGATGAAAAGGAGAACAAAGGAAAAGTCCAAGGACTGGCGTGGGAACCTCCGGTGGAAAAAAAGTGCCCCCTTCCTGATCAGTGGCGGATATTGATGGGGCCCACATGGGGTCTCATTGTTAAGATGGCTTGTTATGCTGACCTCGCAAACAAAGAATAAATCACAGTGAACCTTGAGACTGACCAGATTGCCCAAATGGCATCCTGCTATCTCACTGGTGCCTATCTTCTCAAAGCTGTGAGACCACCAGATTCCAGACCTCCGGTTACATAACCATGCCTCCAGAGGATTTTTCATTGGTGGGATGTAACAAGGACTCCGCTGGAAAGGGAGGATGCTGGTTCTCCTTAAGGGCCAGTCACCCTCTCTTTTCCTTCTAATGAATTTCCCTTTTCTTGCCTGACTGCCCAGCTCACTCTCTTTTTCTCTGCACTCACCGTACATATATGAGCCTTATTTTATGTATTCAAGAACCAAGCAGGTTCCAATGGGGAGGAGACAAAAAATATAAAAAAGGAAACCAAGACAGGTTGAGGCCTCTCCTTCCGGGCCGCGTGCCCTCACTTCTCGGGGTGTACAATCTGCTGTCTGCTTAATAAACTCTTGGGCTGTAACTGAGCTGTAACACTGGTGCATCATTTCAAAGCTTTGCTGTGATGAGCCGGAACCAAGGGAAAGGAATACACACACCTGACAGTGTTAAAGACAAGAGTCCCCAAATGAAGTCACTTGTGCAAGCTATGGACCGTAGCCCACTAGGTTCCTCTGTCCAAGGGATTCTCCAGGCAAGAACACTGGAATGGATTGCCATTTCTTTCTCCAATACCAAGCCCCATATCAACCAAACCAAGACTTAATTACAGATTTGACTCTCCCAGAGATGGAATCTTACCCCAGTCAGTCAGAAATTGCCTGAGCAGCATTAATTAGGTGGCCCGACAGACCCCTGACACCCCCTCTGAGAATTATAACCTTGATCCACTTCCTACCCAGTGCAGCTTCCTTGTTCCTGCTCCCTTCTGCCCACAAAATCTCTTGCCTTGTCTGTTCTTTGGAACTCCTTTCTACCTGCTAGATTGAATACTGCTTGATTTGTGATTTGTTGAGTTGAATTTTATTTTATAACAATGGATATCAAGACTAAAATGAAAGACTTTTAGACCAGGAAGCTACAAGATAGTAAGATCTTAAGATTCAAGAGAGGTAGGAGAAGCAGGTCATCTTTTCACAATACTGGCAGTGCAGACAGCCTCTTGTTAGATTGTCAGAGCCTGTACTCAGGCCGGAGATAGAAGGGTCCCAGGCTGAGCAGCTGGAGTTTCTCCCTTGTGGACATATACTCCATAATAGCAGAAGAGAGGAGCTGAGCCCTGCCCAGATAAGAGATAAAAGATCACTTATACCTTATTCTCAAAGTCAAGGACACCTTACCAGCTACACATGCCCAG
Source organism: Madoqua kirkii (assembly GCA_006408675.1). Lineage (NCBI taxonomy): Eukaryota > Metazoa > Chordata > Mammalia > Artiodactyla > Bovidae > Madoqua > Madoqua kirkii. The sequence continues at coordinate 26,020 of SJYC01091528.1, forward strand.
AAAGGCTCTTTGGCAATCATCACCTCATAGTAAGTGATGTCAAACTGTTGCAGGAAGGGGGATCCCTTCCAGGGTCCGAACTGGGCTCTTGTCTAACATTCAGACATGAATTGTCTGAGGAGACACATGTGCTGACAAAGCAAGAGATTTTTTGGGAAAGGGCACCCGGGTGGAGAGCAGGAGGGTAAGGGAAACCAGGAAAACAGCTCTGCCACGTGGCTTGAAGTCTTGGGTTTTATGGTGATGGGATTAGTGGTCTTTGGCCAATCATTCTAATTCAGAGTCTTTCCTGGTGGCACATGCATCGCTCAGCCAAGATGGATGCTAGCGAGAAGGATTCTGGGAAGTGGACGGACAGCCAGTGTCTCCTTTCGACCTTTCCCGAACTCTTCCGGTTGGTGGTGGCTTATTAGTTCGTATTCCTTATCAGGATTTCCTATCATAAAACAACTCATGCAAATGGTTACTATGGTGCCTGGCCAGGGTGGGCGGTTTCAGTCAGAGTGCTTCCCCTAACAGAACCATCCATAAGCCTCTTCTCTGGATACCATCTTGGCTAAGAGATGTGTGCACGTGCAGGGGAGGACCTTGAAATAAACCTAATACAAAATCAGATCCAGGAAAAGAGAGATGATTGACCAAAGGAAACCCAGAAGAAATGCCCCATAAAAGTGACTCAAACTACCACGAGGGTGTGACTCTCTGATCCACCCAGGTGTCCATCCACATGTACTCTTTTTTCCACCCTAGATCAGCTCCAATTTCTATGCATATTTGAGCCCACCATCTCTTTTTAAATTTAAGGTCTACTCCAAAAGGACATTTTTTTTTTTTTAATGACTCTGGGAAAATGGGGTGAGCAGGCAGGTTTGGGGTAAAGATTGGAAGAATAAAATATCTCCAAACTCCGTATTAGATTTGCAATCAAGCTGAAATTCTCAGTCCCCCAGGGCTTGTTATTTGTAAGAAGCAAAGACCTAGATTTGCATTTGAATGTGGTGCCAATCAGTGCTCATTACGGAAATACAATGGCGCACCACTAGCAGGGAGGTAGCTTTGGCAATCACTCATTAGTTTTGTAGATTCCAGTAAGTATTCTAAGGGATGCTTGGTGTCTGATGAGATCCAGAGGCCACGATCATTTCCCACCGTTTCTCCCCAGGGAAAGGCAATGTTCAGCAGGGATAACTGCAGTCTCCTCTTCCTGCTTTTCACTCACACATGCCTCACTTCCCTGTGCTTCTAGGGCCATAGAATGTCAAGACTTTGAAGGACTGAGGCCTAGAGAGTCCCGTGGACAGAGGAGCCTGGTGGGCTGCTATCCATAGGGTCACACAGAGTCGGACATGACTGAAGCGACTTAGCAGCAGCAGCAGGCATTTCTTGGTTAGTACACTACTTATGAAAAAGACGAGAAGTCAGGAGAGAATCTGTTTATCACACACACTTCCTTTCTTCATTGAGAAGAAGGACTCCTGATGGGCTGAGGGAGGAAAGGAAACATACAGTGGGGACACCACTTTGTGGAGGGTTCTGAATGAGACTTTCAAAGGAGAGCAGACCCCTCTGCCTGAAGGGCTGGAGAATTGGGCAGGCACAACTTTGGCCTGCAAGAAAAGTAAGCAGCTTTTGGCAAGAAAGAGCTCTCTGCAGGAGACCCTCTTGTCTTGTCACTAACCTGAAACGAGGCAGCCCCACGCTCTACTCATCTCTGGTCCTAGCACACCTCTCAAATCTCTTGACCACATACTACCTTGCCTAACCTGTTGGTCCTTTCTGTAGATCAAAGAAGTAGAAATGAAGAATATGTTCTTCACAGATAAGCAGATCTCTCCCCTAGCTCCCCCTTCAGTAATCATGGGGACAAACTGTGAACAAGATGGCACCTAAAGAAAAATCACAAGTTGCCAAACCTGCACACAAGCCCACGCAAAGTGGGGATGACCATGACTCCACCCCATCTCTGATTAACTGAGAGTACTCCCTTTTTCCCCTTCAAAGCTTTTATCTCTGAGCAGAATCTTTGGAGATGGTTTTTGGGACTCTGAGTCCACCATCTCCCAGGATTGCTGGCATTCTGATTGAAAGCATCTTTCATTTTTACCAACACCGCTCTCTCTCTCCCTCTCTCTTTCATACTGATTTTCAAGCAGCAAACAGCCAGACCTCATTGGGTAACAGACTTGTCTCAGGGGCTCACTTAACTAAGGGAAACTTTTTAGCCTCTAGGTGTTAAGGGACCTCCTAGGGCAATAGCAAGCACATAGGAGCTCAATAAGACAGTGGCTATAAACCCAGGTATTAGAATTACATGAACTTTGGTTCAAGTTTCCAGCCTTTCCACCAGTCTCCTATGGTGATTCTTGGGCACATTAATGTTTGAGAGCTGCTGAGTTGGCCTGTACTGTTTCTGACAGTTCGTGCTCAACCCCAGGTGCTTGTACTTAAAGAGGGTGACTCCCAAGGTGAGGGCCACTCCTGTAAGCAAAATGTAATGAAAATTTAGTTTTCCCTAGACAGCAAGCATTGTTTTTCTTTTGTAATAGAACTTGTTTTTTAAATTTTTCATCTTTCAACTACCATCTGTACTCCATGAGATCTCATTCTTCAGGAGTGGTGGCCTCTGCCCCTAAGAAGTGGCATAATTGGTCTAAACAAACCACGTTTTCCTATTCCCTCTACTTAATGATGGGCTTAGAGGTGGAGACATGAGGCATTTCTGGCCAATGAGACGAATGGAGACTGTGCTGGGGCTCCTGGCAGAGGCTTTCCTTGTTGATCAAGAGGAGACAAAGAAGGAAGAAACAATCCGTCTCCTGACTGTGGATACTGTTGTGAGAAAATGCTGCCTGGAGCTTGGGAAGCTGTTCTGAGGTCATGAGGAAGCTCCTAGGAAAGGATGGTAGAATGGAACAGCAGAAAGAAGGTAGACTTTATGGATGTCACAGAACTGCTGAGTCCATCAGCTTTGCAGCCATCATTTTATTATGTGAGATAATTACATTCCCTCAAAGTTTAAAGACAGATCCATTGGTAGGTTTATTGGTGCTGAAACTTTCATTTAAAAAAAAACAGAGAGATGGAGATATACACTCTGGAGGCCTGAGAAAGAAAGTTCTGGGAGAAGGAGACCCTGAGGTCAAAACAGCAAGTCTAGGGTCTGGACTGTATCTCTACAGTGGTGTGACCTTTATATTACAATGTAGGGGCTAAAATGGAATCAGAGTGCTTGGGTTCAAATCCAGGTCCATCACTGAACTATGTCACCCTGGGCAGGTTGCTTAACCTCAGTTTCCTCATCTGTTAAACAGGATCATAACAGTACTACATAATAGGATTTAAAAAGCTTAAATTAGTAATCTGAAGTACCTAGTCCATGGTAAGTACTACACAAGTAGTAAATATCAAGTGAGGAATATTTAACAATCACCTTTGTTTTTTCCTTTATATGTTATAATTTACCTTTGTAAAAAAATAAGCTTTTTATTTTGAGATAGTTATAGATTTATATGCAATTGTAAGTAAAAATATAGACAGATCCCTTGCACTATGTACCCTGTTTCTCCTGATGGTAACATTTTGCAACAGTCTTGTACCATGTCACAGTCAGAATATTGCCGTAGCTACAGTGAGGAAATAGACATTCCCACCACCACAAAGATTTCTCTTGTTACCCTTTTATAACCACATCTACTTTTTCCTTACCTCCACCCCCTTCTTAATCTCTAGTAACCACTAATCTGTTCTTTATTTCTATGATTTTGTGATTTTAAGAATGCCATATAAATGGAATCATTTAATAGGTGGACTTTAGTTTCCCTGGTGGTTCAGAAGGTAAAGAGTTTGCCTGCAATGCAGGAGACCTGGGTTCGACCCCTGGGTTGGGAAGATCCCCTGGAGAAGGAAATGGCAACCCACTGCAGTATTATTATTGCCTGGAGAATCCCATGGATGGAGGAGCCTGGCGGGCTACAGTCCATGGGGTTGCAAAGAGTTGGACACGACTGAGCGACTACCTCTTTTAGTATGTGGACTTTGGGGTTTGGCTTTTTTTCACTCAACATTGTTCTCTGGAGATTCATACAGGTTGTTGAATGTATCAAGAGTTTGTTCCTTTTTACAGCTGAATGGTATTCCATGATGTGGATATTCCATGGTTTGTTTAGCCATTTATCTAGGGAAAGACATTTGGGTTATGTCCAGTTTGGGGCTATTATGAATAAAGCTGCTGTAAATGTTCTTGTAGAGATATTTGTGTGAACATAAATTTTCATTTCTCTGGGATGAACGCCCAGGACCACAATTGCTGGGGTCGCATGACAGTTGCATTTTCAGTTTTTAAAAGTAACTGCCAAATTGTTTTCCAGAGTGGCCGTAACATTTGGCATTCTCACAAGTGACGTCTGTTTCATCTTTGCCAACATTTGGTGTTGTCATTATTTTTTCATTTTAGTTATTTTGTTAAGTGTGAGGTGATATCTTACTATGGTCTTAATTTGCATTTCCCTCTTTCCATGCTCTTATTTGCCATCTGTATCTCCTCTTCAGTAAAATGTCTCTGCATATCTTTTGCCCATTATCTAATTGGATTGTCTGTGGGTTTTGTTGTTGCTGAGTTTTGAGTTCTTTATGTGGTTTAATATTTCTTTACTTGCTTATGGCTGTCCTGGGTCTTCGCTGACGCATGGACTTTTCTCCAGCTGTGGGGAGTGGGCTTCTCACAGCAGTGGCTTCTCTTGTTGCAGGGCACGGGGTCTAGGGCAGGTGGGCTTCAGTAGATGTGGCTCGTGGGCTCAGTGGTTGCGGCTTTCCGGGCTCTGGAGCACAAGCTAAGTAGTTGAGGTGCATGGGCTTAGCTGCTCCACAGCATGTGGGATCTTCCAGGATCAGGGATCAAACCCGTGTCTCCTGTGTCAGCAGGCAGATTCTTTACCAGTGAGCCACTAGGGATGCCCGACAGCTCTTTATGTATTTTAGATACTCATCTTTCGGTGGATATGTGTTTGCAAATATTTTCCCTTGTCTATAATCTGTCTTTTCATCCTCTTAACAAAGTCCTAAAATCTTACTCAAATATTTTCAGAGACAGATAATTTTTGAAGGAGAAGGAAGGCAGCAGGAGCTTAGATAGCTTAGGTATCAGATAAGCATTAATAGTTAATTAGATAAGGTACTAATTCGCACTAAATGAGTGATATGTTTTCATAATAATAAATGTGAGCTAGGAACACAGGGTAGAAAGGGAGAGTGCAGTGAAAGAAGGCATTTATGACCCTCATGACCCATCCCACCCTGGCCCTCATGACCCAGAACTGGGAATTATCCTTACTGAAAGCTCACATTTGAAAGAATTAAGAGAAATTGAGGCAAGAGGTAGATGAGACTCCCCCCAGGGTAGATCCTCCAAGACGAGAATGGGACAGTTGAGGGGTGAGCCTGGGTCCTGCCCAGGTAGGAAATGAGACCAAACAGTTCTCATTCATGAAGTCAGGCGATCTCCTGGACCACACAGGAGCAGAAAGGCTCCTTAGAGGTCAAAAGGCAAGTGATGCTCAGTGATACTAACTGCCTATAGGCCCCTTTGGTAGAATTCATTTTGGCTAAGAGATGCACAGCCACATATGGGAGGATCCTGAGATATACCAAATATGCACTTTGAACCAGGGAAATTCAAATGATTGGCCAAAGAAAACCAGGAAGAAATACCCCATATAAGTGATTTAAGCTTCCCCAGGGCATGGCTCTCTGAGTCCCTGTGTGTGTCTCTCCATGTGTACTGAACTCTTTTTTCCTTCTATTAATAATAAACACTTTACTTGTTTCACTACTTTCCATCTTTGGGGGATTCCTTCTCTGCAAAGCCAAAGGCCCCAGGGCCTTGTCACTGACCACCTGTGTAGTGGCGAGGATCTGGTTCTCTCACTGTTGTGACCCAGCCTTAATCTCTGGCTGGGAATCAAAACCCTGCTTTAAGCTGCTGCAAGCTGAAGTGACCTGAGAACAAAATTACTTCTGGAGAACCATCTCTAAGCAGCAGCCAAGAAGATGGAAGAAAGAAACAGGGGGCTGAGGCAGGGCGTAAACTGTAGGATGGGGAAAGCTGCTAGAGAAGAGCATGCGGTTTCCCTCGGCACTCAACCATAAGGACATTTAAGATCTCAGGTAGGAATTACAGAAGTAGACAGCTTTGGGTCTGTTTAGGGAAGCAGCCGTCAAGGTCGCTTGACCAGTGGCCAGGAATCAAGGTGGGAAACTGAGCATGCAGCCTCAGTTTCTCATATTCACTCAGGGCAAAGGTTTCTGGGTCAAAGAAAGACAGGAGAGACTCTGGGACATTTGGAAAGGAAAATTTAAAACTCTAAATAAGGCCAGTGGAACTAGTGGGAAGAAGGAAATGTTGGGAAAGACCTAGCAACTTGAGAGATCATCACTGCAAATTCAAAAATGGAGCTTTGGAGCCAAGTCTACCCTCTGTACCCCAACACTGAATTAAATCTTGGAGACAGAGTTTTGGGTGAAGTAGGAAAGAACAGCTGTACTGCTTTGCCAGGCAAAATAGGACACAAAAGGCTAATATGCTAAATACTGTGTGTCCTAACCTGCAAGGGGTAGTGAAGAAACAGTGTTCAAGGAGCAGGATATGGTCAGCTCATGGACATTCTGATTGGTTGGTGGTGAGGTGTATGGGAGTGAGCATCATCACCATTCTGGTTCCAACCGGTCTGGGGTCTACCTGCTTGTGGGCAGCATACTGTCCTTAGCTGTTAACTTCTCCTCCCTGGTGGGGGTTTCAGTTTCTACAAAGCAGCTCACAGACAGCACGGTAGGTATGCCTTGATGAGAGCCAGGACCCTGCCCTAAGACTGACTATTGTTTCCCTCGACTGTTCTTCCTTTGTCTTACAGCTCCTCTCTTCCCCAATTAACAACTGCTGGAAACTTCCAGAAACTTGGAGAAGGTCATAGAGGCTGAATGAAGTCCTATAATCAAAGAAATAGGGGACCCAGAAAGGCTTTTGTGCCCAGGAGTCCCACAGACTCTTTCTTGATATCAGCTTCTCAGACATGATGTTGGAGCTGGCTGTTTCTCTCTGGAAAATGAGAGTTTCTGTAGAGTAGGGAGGGTGATCATTTGCCTGGATATGAAGTCCTTCTAAAGGGGAAATAGTGTCACTAAAATGTCATCTAATCTCTCACTCTTGTTTTACTTCCAATGATTTTTTTCCCCTTGTTGTAAAAATAAGGCATGTTCCTTTCAAATAAGAAAAAAAAAAAAGGAAATGGAAACTATCAACAAACCAAAAAAAGAATAAAAAATCATATTCCTGCTACACTGCAAATCGACCCTTTTATACTGGTTACATTGTATTTGTATTCCATTATATTTTATACTATATTTGCATTACATTGTAATATATTAATTTTACATTATTTTAAAAAATGCTACAAATCTTGAAGTTTCTATCCTGCTTTTTATTTTTCCCTTTCCATTATATTGTGACTAGATTTCCTTGTTGGTGTGGGTTTCTGATCAAAGTAATTTTTAATGCTGCTTAATAATAAATCAAGTGGCTGTATGGTAATTTCCTGAATAAATCGTTCCCATTCGTTGGACAATTGACCTTGTTTCCATTTGGAGCTATTAAATGGACGATTTGGTGAAAACTGCAATGAGAACGCCCACAGTCACTATTCAAATGAGCACTGACCAGGCTGAGTGGTTTACAGCTCACATTTATTTGATCCTCACAGCAACCCAACCAGGCAGAGGCCACTCTGGTTTATTCCACTTTTTATTATTAAACTATAAAACTATGAAAATAAAATAAAGCAATTCAAGCAGAATTGAAAAGACTAATGGGAAGGCTCACCCCTCCTTCCCTTGCCATCAACCTCGCTTATCCCCCTCCTCAGATTAATGCAGTGTATTTCTTAAGCATCCTTCCAGACATTTTCTCTTCACATCCAAACACACAGACCATAGCATACATTTTACTCCGAAACTTCCTACCTGTCTGAGTGAAATATCTCAACGTCTTTCTATGTTTAGATATATTGATCTATGAACCAGCCACAATTATTTTCATTTTCATTTTACACTTGAAGAAGCTGAGGCTTAGGAGGTAAAGAAACATGCCTTTATTGGTTGAATTGATTAACCCCCTTAAAGGGATGAAGTCCTGACCCAGTGCTCAGAATGTGACCTCATTTGGAAGAAGAGTCATTCTAGGTGTAATTAGCTAAGATGAGGCCATACAGGAGTAGGGTGGGCACCAACCCAGTATGATGGTATCCTTAGAAAAAAGGGGATGTGTGGACACAGATACAGGCATTTGCAGATGGAAAACTAAATACTAGACGTTGGGAGACCACCATGTGAAAATGGAGACCAGCAATGATACACTTACAAGCTGAGGAGTGTGGAAGAAATCGGAAAACCGTTAGAAATTAGGAAGAGCCAAGTAAGGATTCCTACAGATTTCAAAGGGAACAGGGTCCTGCCAGTACCTCGATTTCGGACTTCTAGCTTGGGGACCTGCGAGATGATCTAGTCAGGTATGTACGTGTGTGTTTGTATAAAGCCAACACTTTGAGGTACGTTTCAGCAGGCCTAGGAAAGCAATGGTCTTCCCAGGGCGCATGGTGGCAAAGAATCCACCTACCAATGCAAAAGCCACATGAGATGCGCGTTCGTACCCTGGGTTGGGAAGATCCTCTGGAGGAGGGCAAGGCAACCCACTCCAGTATTCTGGCCTAGAGAATGCCATGGACTGTATAGTCCATGGGGTCGCAAAGAGTAAGAACACGACTGAGCAACTGTCACTTCACTTTATTTCCACCAGGGGGCAGACCTGCGCCTTTGTGTTCAGAAAGGGGAAGAATACTGACGTCAACTCCCTCTGTACAGATTGCCTAAAAACAGTCCTCTAAAGCAAGGGTCTGCCTAGAAAAGTGGGTGCAAAGAAACTTGGGGTGCTCTCTGAGAGATAGAACCAGGCCCCTGGGGGCATACTTTGTGTTCAGAAAGGGGAAGAATACTGACGTCAACTCCCTCTGTACAGATTGCCTAAAAACAGTCCTCTAAAGCAAGGGTCTGCCTAGAAAAGTGGGTGCAAAGAAACTTGGGGTGCTCTCTGAGAGATAGAACCAGGCCCCTGGGGGCATGGGCAGTCTGGTTTCTAGGTAGTTCTGTCGTGAGAGGTAGGAGTCATATTATCTCTTTTTCTTCCAGAAAGATCCTGAGTCCATTCTATTCAGTGACCTTCTGAGGTTGATTGTGTGACAACCACCAGTTGTGGGCACTGTGGTGCAAAAGACTCACCTTTCTCCAGATTGTCTTAGCAGCTGGGTCCATTGCTGCTGCTGCTGCTGCTGCTAAGTTGCTTCAGTCGTGTCTGACTCTGTGTGACCAAGTCCTGGGTGTTCATTGGAAGGACTGATGCTGAAGCTGAAACTCCAATACTTCAGCCAACTGATGCAAAAAATTGACTCATTGGAAAAGATTCTGATGCTGGGAAAGATCAAAGGCAGGAGCAGAAGGGGATGATAGAGGATAAGATGGCTGGATGGCATCACCGACTCAATAAGGATGAGTTTGGGTAAACTCCGGGAGTTGGCGATGGACAGGGAGGCCTGGCGTGCTGTAGTCCATGGGGTTGCAAAGCGTCGGACACGACTGAGTGACTGAACTGAACTGAACTGAACTACGCCACATGACCCTATCCCCATTGGACCCAAGTAGAGCCAGGGAAAGTCTGCACCTTCCTGCTGCTTCTCTGGCTTGAAAGCTGTCCTGTCTGCTCACACTGCTGAGCCCCGGCTGTTCAGCCCATCTGTGGATTCTGTAAAACACCCCACTAACCAGCTAACACCCGTTTCTTTCTGTAACTCCCCACTCCTTTGAGAGCTCTAGTCAGAGCTAGTTTCTATCATTTGCAAAAGCACAAAAGCAAAAACCTGAGTTCGTATGAATTAAGATGACTTTTGAGGATATAAAAAATAAAGGATTAAATGTATTATTTATAATCATAAAGGCAAAAAAAAAAAGATAAAAATAAGAAAGCTGCAAGACCAACCAAGCACCCAGAAAAGAACTTACTGTGTGTGGACTCAGTGAACATATTTATTCACTGTCTGCAGGAATTCACTAAAAATAGTATCACATGAAACTGGAGAACCAGAAAAGGAGAGCAAAGCTGAGCTAAATTATATTTCTTTCTTAGCAATGAAGACAATATAGCTTCAAGTTAATAAATTAAGACATTAAGGTACTGTCATTTTTGTGTTGTTCAATCGGTCAGTTGTGTCTGACTCTTCGTGACCCTATTTATTGCACCATGCCAGGCTTCCCTATCCTTCACCATCTCCTGGAGCTTGCTCAAACTCATGTCCATTGAGTCAGTGATGCCATCCAACCATCTCATTCTCTGTTGTCCCCTTCTCCTCCTGCCTTCAATCTTTCCTAGCATCAGAGTCTTTTCCAGTGAGTCTGCTCTTCCCATCAGGTGGCCAAAGTATTGGAGCTTCAGCTTTAACAGCAGTCCTTCCACTGAAAATTCAAGATTGATTTCCATTATGGTTGACTGGTTTGATCTTGCTGTCTAAGGGACTTTCAAGAGTCTTCTCCAGCTCCATGGTTTGAAAGCAACAATTTTTTGGTGCTCAGCCTTCTTACTGTCCAGTTCTCACATCCATACATGACTACTGGAAAAAACATAGCTTTGACTGTATGGAGCTTTGTCGGTAAAGTGATGTCTCTGCTTTTTAATGCACTGTCTAGTTTGTCATAGCTTTTCTTCCAAGAAGTAAGCGTCTTTTAATTTCATGGCTGGAATTACCACCTGCAGTGATCTTGGAGACTAGGAAAATAAAATCTGTTACTGTTTCCATTTTTTTCCCCATTTTTGCCATAAAGTTATAGGGCCAGATATCATGATCTTAGTTTTTAGAATGTTGAGTTTTAAATCAGCTTTTTCACTCTTCTCTTTCACCTTCATCAAGAGGCTCTTTTGTTCCTCTTTGCTTTCTGTCAATAGAGTGGTATCATCTGCATACTTGAGGTTGTTGATATTTCTCCTGGCAGTCTTGATTTCAGCCTGTGAGTCATCCAGCCCAACATGTCACATGATGTACTCTGCATAGAACTTAAAGATGACAAAATACAGCCTTGACGTACTCCTTTCTCAATTTTGAACCAGTCCGTTCGTTGTTCCTCGTCCGGTTCTAACTGTTGCTTCTTGACCTGCATACAGATTTTCTCAGGAGGCAGGTCAGGTGGTCTGGTATTCCCATCTCTTTCAGAATTTTCCACAGTTTATTGTGATCACAGTCAAAGGCTTTGATATAGTCAATGAAGCAAAAGTAGATGTTTTTCTGGAATTCTCTTGCTTTCTCTATGATCCAACAGATGTTGGCAATTTTATCTCTGGTTCCTCTGCCTTTTGTAAATCCAGCTTGAACATCTGGAAGTTCTTGGTTCACTTACTAGCTTGAAGGATTTTGAGCATTACTTGGTGAGCATGTAAAATGAGCACAATCATATGATAGTTTGCCTTTCCTTGGGACTGGAATAAAAACTGACATTTTCCAGGCCTGTGGCCACGGCTGAGTTTTCCAAATTTGCTGCCACATTGAGTAAAGCACTGTAATATAATCTTTTAGGATTTGAAATAGCTCAACTGGAATTCTATCACCTCCACTAGCTTTGTTTGTAGTGATGCTTCCTAAGGCCCACTTGACTTCACACTCTAGGATGTCTGGCTCTGGGTGAGTGATCACATCATTGTGGTTATCTGGGTCATTAAGATCTTTTTTGTATAGTTCTGCTGTGTATTCTTGCCACTTCTTAATGTCTTCTGCTTCTGTTAGGTCCCTACCATTTCTGTCCTTTACTGTGCCCATCTCTGTATTGATGGCACAAATTGATATCTGTAATTTTCTTGAAGAGATCTCTGGTCTTTTCCATTCTGTTGTCTTCCTCTGTTTCTTTGCATTGTTCACTTAAGAAGGCTTTCTTATCTCTCCTTGCTATTCTCTGGAACTCTACATTCACTTCCCCTTTCTCCTATGCCTTTGGCTTCTCTTCTCAGCTATTTGTAAGTCCTCTCAGACAACCATTTTGCCTTCTTGCATTTCTCAGAGGTGCTCACCAGTTGGCACTTACCTTCTTTTTGCCAGTCCAACAGAGGAAAATGGGTCTCATTATTGTTTTAATTTGCATTTCCTTAATTGCGTAAGAGATTGAATGTTTTCTCCTATGTGTATCAGCCATTTGTATTTCCTTTCCTGTGAATTGCCTTTTCATGCCCTTCACACTAATGGAAATTCTCTCTCTTCCCTTCAGTACTTTCTTTTTCTTATCTGATCGCAGTATTACTCAGCTGCCTCCTCCAGGTTATTTTTGGCACACTTGAGCAGCTCTAAGTTCTGCTTTCCTCTTCCTCCTGCTCCTCTGCTGCCCTATCCCTCCTCTCTGAATGTGCAAATGCCTCCTAACACTCATGCTTTCTTCTCTGCCTCTGTGAGGTGAATCAGACACCCCTGAGATTTGGGGGCTCCAAACATCACTGCAGATGGTGACTTCAGCCATGAAATTAAAAGATACTTACTCCTTGGAAGAAAAGCTATGACAAACCTAGACAGCATATTAAAAAGCAGAGACATAACTTTGCCAACACAGGTCTATCTAGTCAAAGCTATGGTTTTTCCAGTAGTCACTTATGGGTGTGAGAGCTGGACTGTAAAGAAGGCTGAGCACTGAAAAGCTGATGCTTTCGAACTGTGGCTCTGGAAAAGACTTTTGAGAGTCCCTTGGACAGCAAGGAGAGCCAACCACTCAGTCCTAAAGGAAATCAATCCTGAGTATTCATTGGAAGGACTGATGCTGAAGCTGAAGTTCCAATACTTTGGCCGCATGATGCGAAGAGCCCACTCATTGGAAAAGATCCCAGTGCTGGGAAAGACTGAGGGCAGGAGAAGAGGGGGGCGACAGAGGATGAGATGGTTGGATGGCATCACTGATTCAATGGTTATGAGTTTGAGCAAGCTCCAGGAGATGGTGAAGGACAGGGAAGCCTGGTGTGCAGTAGTCCATAGGGTCGCCAAGAGCTGGACATGACCGAGCGACTGGACAACAACAGGGAACCTTTTGGCCAGGGACTTTCAAAGCTGGCTCTCTGCCTGTGAGGGCACAGGAAAGACAGTGGGGATAAGGTGTAGAAAAATCCCTAAGTGAAAGCCAAAATATCATTCCATCAGTTTGCATGAACAGTTCTGTAAGAACCTGCACTTAGTACTTGTTAGTGGTTAACATGGGAGAGGGGATCTTATGTCTTTCTCTGTAAAAAAAAATTTTTTTAAATTAAGATTATGGGTGAATTTTACTATAATGGAAATATTTAATAGAAAAAAAAAACAATAAAAGGGTAACATTCAAAGAATAGCAGCGTATGGAGTGAAAATGAAGTTTCTCTTTTATCTGACTCCTCGGGAACAATTACTAATATCACTTTCTCTGGTAGGTTTTCAGACTTGTTCTGTGTATTGTCCATCTGTGTGTCTGTCCCTCATATTTCTGTCTCTTATCTTTCTCTCTCTCATCCTTGACTCTTTTTCCACTAGTGGGTATATCACATACAAACTTTCAAGCCCCAAACTGTAGGTCTGGGGAACTGTTTAATATAATCCCATAAAAATCCACCTCATGAACAATTGGCTTTGTAGTATTCTTATGTGTAAGCTCTGTAATATATTAAACACTTTCCCTGGTAATTAGAAAAGATTACTTCCCACTTTTAGCTGCAAACAGTGACTGAAAAAATAACCTTGAGCAAACACATCTTAGATTTGTGAGTATGTCTAGGATAAATTCCTGAAACTAGATAGAGTTCTTGGGTCAAAGTTCCTCCCCCATTTAAAACTTTTGAGAGTTACCTAATAATTTCCTTTCAAAGAAGTTGTACCAACAAGTGCTCATACCAACAATATGTGAAGATGTCTGTATTTATACTTCCTTTCAAACTTAGACTCTTGTCAAACATTTCAATCTTAGCAGTTCTGATGGGTGAACACTGATATATCTCACTGTGTTTCTTTACTCAGCGGCCAAGCTGAGCATATCTGTAATGATGCTCATAAATCCCTTACATCTCTTTTCTTGAGAACAACTTGTACCTATTCTGCTTAACTTTCTTTGCTATTAGTTTATTGGTCTTCCACATATTAATTTTTAAAAGGTCTTTTTATATTAGGAAAATTAGCCCACACTTTGTTATATATGGTATGAATATTTTTCCTAATACACAGTCTGTTTTTTAATTTTGTTTAGTGTATATGTATGGAAATTAAAATTTTTACTTCTTGTAATTTACCAATCTTTTCTCTCATCACATTTCAGATTTGTGTCTTTCTTAGAAAGGTCTTCCCTTGTCCAAGATTATGAAAAAAATTTTCCCATTTTTCTAGCAGTCTAATGGCTTTATTTCTTTTTGTTATGTTTTATTTTTTTACTTTAACATTTTTGCTCCATCCAGAATTAATTTGATATAAGGAGGAGGTAGGAACCTACCCCCTCTTTTGTTAATCGGGGTGATCACCCGGATCTCGTAAAAGCATTATAGAGTTAGCTACCCAATTACTTAAATGCCTCTCTTAAAGACAAATACCATATGATATAACTTATTATGGAATCTAAAATATGGAGCAAATGAACCTATCTATGAGACAGAGATAGACTCACAGACATAGAGAACGGGCTTGCCAAGGATGGATTGGGAGTTTGGGACTAGCAGAGGCAAACTAGTATTTATAGGGTAGATAAACAACAAGGTCCTACTGTATAGAAGGGAACTATATTCAGAATCTATAATATTGGCAACTAAATTCAATATCCTGTAATAAACCATGTGGAAAATAGAAATGCAATGAAAAAAAAATGCTTCTTGGGAATTCCCTGGTGGTCCAGTGGTTAGGACCCTGCGTTTTCACTGCTGAGGGCCCCAGTTCAGTCCCTAGTCAGAGAACTAAAAATCCCAGAGGCCACATGGTGTGGCCAAAAAAATTTTTTTTTAAAGAAAAAGGCTTCTCATTTGGGCTTCGCTGATGACACAGATGGTAAAGAGCCCGCCATGCAGGAAGACCCAGATTCAATCCCTGGGTCAGGAAGATCCCCTGGAGAAGGAAATGGCAACCCACTGGAATAGTCCCCCCGGAGAATCCCATGGACAGAGGAGCCTGGCAGGTTACAATCCATGGAGTCGCAAAGAGCTGGACATGATTGAGCACCTAACACTCTCTCATGTCTTATGCAGAAGCTGATTGATATGGATACGGCAGAAAATCTTGGCTAAAGAATCTCTGAAATTCTGGTCAGTTCTTCCTCTTTCTTGCTGATACTGTTATCTTTCAAAAGGTAGAGGAAGTGTCTAGAGGAACCATTGCCTTGGTCCAAATTCTGGTCAACCAGGCGGAACAAGCTGATGAAGGGAAGTGACATAACGAATCTCTGAAATTCTGGTCAGTTCTTCCTCTTTCTTGCTGATACTGTTATCTTTCAAAAGGTAGAGGAAGTGTCTAGAGGAACCATTGCCTTGGTCCAAATTCTGGTCAACCAGGCGGAACAAGCTGATGAAGGGAAGTGACCAGAACCTCAGTAGAAAGTGATTGTGTCATTCTAGATGCTCTGCCTTCTCCCGCATTGGTTAGCCCTCCCGCTTCATCCAGCCCAGCTGGCAACATCCCTTGTGATTGGCATCCCTGACGAACTGGCTCTATCTCTAGCAACAGGAAGTCTGACAAGTTCCCCAAACACATCCTTCCCTGTCTTCCCTCCAGTTCTTTGCACACGTCCTCCTCTTTGCCTGCAACTCTTTCTGTCTTTTCTTTGCTTACAGCTCTTCATCCTTTATTTCTCAATTTAAAGTTTGCTTCCATTGTGGAACCTTCCCTGATACTTAAGCTGGACGGACCCTGTGCTTTGTGCTAAGTCACTCAGTCGTGTCCGACTCTTTGCGACCTTATGGACTGTAGCCCACCAGGCTCCTCTGTGCACGGAATTCCCCAGGCAAGGATACTGGAGTGGGTTGCTGTGCCTTTCTTCAGTGGATCGTCCCGACCCAGGGGTCAAACTGGTGTCTCCCACATCTCCTGCACTGGCAGGCAGGTTCTTTACCACTAACACATGCTCCCTGGTTACTTCTATTAATATTCCCATCATAGTTTTCATCCAAGACCAGTAGGGTGGAGATGGAAAAGCCACACTTACTCCAGGAATCTGATGGTCTGGAAAGTGGCCTGGGGTGGAAATCTCAAGTGGAGATGTCTCATAGCCTATCTGCCTCAGGACCAGGAGTGCTGCAAAATTTGTGGGGTTCAGTGCAAAATCCAAACTGTGAGCTCCTTTGATCAATAATTATGAATCTCAAGATGGTGATTGCAGAGCATTAAATCAAGCCTAGACGTCCCTGGTGGCTCAGATGGTAAAGCGTCTGCCTACAATGCGGGAGACCTGGGTTCAATCCCTGGGTCAGAAAGATCTCCTGGAGAAGGAAATGGCAATCCACTCCAGTATTCTTGCCTGGAAAATCCCATGGATGGAGGAGTCTGGTAGGCTATAGTCCATGGGGTCGCAAAGAGTCGGACACAACTGAGCGACTTCACTCACTTCATTCACTCAGACCAAGTCCGGGCCCTTCTGAGGGTGGAGTCCCCTGAGACTGTGTGGATTGCATGCCCATGAGAGTATGTGGAATGTTGGCCCCTGAGAGCTATGTGCACGTCCTAATCTGCAGCCCCTGTGAAAATGTGACCTTATTTGGAAGAAGGGTTTTTGCAGCTGTAACTAAACTGAGGATTTGAGGTGAAGAAGTTACCTGGATTATCTGGATAGACCTCAAATCTAATGACATGTGCACTCTTAAGAAATACACAGGGGAGGTCGGACAGTAAGAGAAGACAGATGGAGAAGAGAAGAGAGACGTACAGGGGAGAAGGCAGTGTGAAGATGGAGGGAGAGTTGGGAGTGATGTGGCCACAAAGCAAGGCAGCCAAGGAAAGCTGACATCCCCTAGAAGCTGGAGGAAGCGAGAAAGAATTCCTATCTACAGTTTCCAGAGGGAGTGTGGTCTTCCATCACCTTAATTTCAGCCTTCTGGTTTACAGAACGATGAGAGAATACGTTTCTGTTGTTTTTAAGCTGCTGCCTGATTTGTAACAATTTGTTACGGCAGCTGCAAGAAACTAATATACAATTGAAGCTGGCTCTGCGCTCCTGAGCAGACATGTGTTGAAACCCTGGAGAAAGAAAAACTTGCCTTTGCTCTGGAGTTACTAAGCCAGTAGGATTAAGCTCAGAGTAGCCAGGGCCACCAGCTGGGTAGAATCCGTCTGAGGATGAAACCAACCCAGAAAAGCAAGGCCAAGAGATGGAAATAGAGTGATTCTTGAAGATGTTGTTGGAAAACCTGGATCAAATTGTACCTGACACTGAGTTCTAGCCCTGAATTTTTCAGTTATGTGAAATCCAAATTGAATCTTCAATTCAGTTTAAATTCAGTTTTGTCACTTGTATCTGAAAGGGTCCTAACTACTACTCAGATATCAGACAATCAAGAAAATCTGAGGCTTGGAGAGGAAGTTGTTATTGTTCAGTTGATCAGTTGCTCAATCCCGTCCAACTCTTTGTGACCTGATGGACTGCAGCACTCCAGGCTTTTCTGTCCTTCACTATCTCCTGGAGTTTGCTCAGACTCATGTCCATTGAGTCAGTGACACCATCCAACGATCTCACCCTCTGTGGCCACCTTTTTCTCCTGCCCTCAATCTTTCCCAGGATCAGGGTCTTTTTCAAGGAGTCAGCTCTTTGCATCAGGTGGCCAAAGTACTGGAGCTTCAGTTTTAGCATCAGTCCTTTCAATGAGTATTCAGGGTTGATTTCCTTTAGGGTTGAGTGGTCGGATCTCCTTGCTGTCCAAGGGGTTCTCAAGAGTCTTTTCCAACACCACAGTTCAAAAGCATGAATTCTTCGGTGCTCACCGAAGTGAGAAATGCTCACAATGGTAGATTAGAAAAAGGAGAAAAGCATGCCCAATGCAGTAGAGTGATTACAAAACAGAGCCTTTTAGTGAAGCTGGGTTTTAGAGGACATATGTGAAAGATGGAAAGAAGGACAAGCTACCAATGATAGAGATGAGGGGGGGTGTGGACTGCTAACAGGAGATTCTAAAGCAATCTTGGAAGCGAAGCTATGAACAGCCAGACCATGAGAAGAACTCCACGGTTATGTTAAAGCATGAAGAGTGACAATGGAGAAGAAGGCTCCCTGATGCTGTTGTGTGGATGGAAAAAAGAGGAAAAACCAAACTGCTCTGGGGGTCTCGTGAAAGTCTAAATTGAAGATTCATGGAGTTAGGGAGTATTTGATGAGCAAAATCCCCTGGAAGATGGGCGTGGGTTCCAGAGTCTGGGGAGGAATTGATATGGAGCAGGATGGATGGAGAGGGATGCTTTTTTGTTTTTTGAATCTTCTGTGTTGCTACCAGGACTGGATTGAAATGTTTGGTCATGAGGCACTCTCCCCACACATAATAAAAAACTCCAACACTAAACCATAAAAATACCTAGGAAGCATTTTTGCTCTTCCTTGCCATCCTTGTAGGTTCACTTTTTACTCAAGCCAGTACTGTGGCACCCAGCTATGCCCAGGTATGAACAGCGAGCATCTCACTTTAGTGACTCTGTATGTATCACTTTCTGCCACCTCCTGATGGTGCAGCTGTAAGGACCTGCTCACTCTTCTGACTCAGTCACACACATCTTCTTTTTTAAATGAACCATTTTAAAAAATGGTCTGAGTCTGGTGGCTTAGATAGTAAAGAATTTGCCTGCAGCATAAGAGAGCTGGGCTCCATCCCTGGTCAGGAAGATCCCCTGGAGAAGGGAATGGCAACCCACTCCAGTGTTTGTGTCTGGAGAATTCCATGGGCAGAGGGGCCTGGCAGGCTACAGTCCATAGGGTTGCAAAGGTTATTTCATTTTTGGCTGCACTAGCTCTGGGTCGCTGCGTGCAGGCTTTCTCTGGTTGTGCTGAGCGGGGCTGCTCCCCAGCCGCGGTGCGCCGGCGTCTCCTGCTGCAGAGCTCAAGCTCTAGGTGCCTGGGCTCAGCAGTCGCGATGCTCAGGCTTGGTTGTCCTGCAGCATGAGGAATCTTTCCAGACCAGGGATTGAACCTTGCTTTGGCAAGCAGGTTCTTAACCATTGGGCCACCAAGGAAGTCTTCCGCTCTGCTCTTCTGAGGAACTGGGGCTAAGACAATAGTGTTGGAGGAGGTCATGGAGAGGATGTGATGGGCAGTTGACCCTCGAGCTGGACCTGGGCAACTGGAGACTCCTAGCCTCCCCTCAATTCTTGGAATGTGTGTTCAGCCCACTGTTCCCACAGTGAGAGCTGTTCCAAGGATGCAGACTTGAGTGAGCAGTGTGTTGTCAGTACCATCTGGGCTGGTCATGTGACTGAGCCCCATTAAGGCCTCTCCTTAAACTTTCCAGTTTTTAGCAGGTGGGTGCAGAGATCTACTCATATTGCTGTCGTGGAGGACAAGCCTAGTATCTAAGTCCCCAGGCTTATCACACCTGCCTTCCACCAGTCTGGACTGGCTACGTCTTCTTGCCATCTCTCCCTGCCCCCTGTGTATGTGTATCAATTTACCAACCAATAAAGAAAAATAAGGCATTTCACCAAAGTTTTGATTCTTCCATGACTATTCCAATGTCCTTGAGTCACTGATGCTACTATTCAACGAGGTGGTTCCAGAAGACAGGGAAAAAGAAAGGCCCAGGAAAAATTCCAAACAGGGCAGGGAGAGAGCAGAATAGGTTGGGGCCTGATAAGAGATGCAGGGGACTTCTCTGGGGGTCCAGTTAAGAATCCACCTAGCCAAGTAGGTGACTCGGGTTCTATCCCTTGTTGGGGAATGAAGGTCCCACATGCCATGGAGAAACTAAGCCTTTTCACAACTACTGAAGCCCATGTGCTCTAGAGCCAGTGTACAGCTAGAGTGTGTGTGCCACACTGAAAGATCCCTCATGAGGCAATGAAGATCCTATGTGCTGCAGCTAAGACCCAGTGCAGCCAAAATAAATTTAAAAAAGAGAGAGAGAGAGAGAGGCCCAGCCATGAGTGTGGCAAATTTAGGACACATTACCAGGAGAATACCATTAAAAACAAAGGAGGAAAAAGTTCTGCCTCACTTGTGGAACAGACGATGCTCAGAACACTGTGTCTCTTGTGGACACTCCGCTTTGATGAAGGCAATGGAATCGCAGCATGTTTAGACAGAAGGTCAAGTAGGTCTTCAGGGACTTGTTACTATGATGCTGAAAGAAGTGGGAAGGTTTTACTTGCAAAACTGCTAGGAGTGAAGGATGGATGTGAGAGCTGTTTCCCAGCGTGTGAAGGGTTGTCATATGGCAGCAGGAATAGATTTATTCTTGGAGTGAGGAATAATGTATGGAAGTTGGAGGTAGCCTGATTTAGATCAACACAAGGAGAAACTCTCAAACCTGGAGCTTGCCTTCTGTCTTCCAGAGGATCCAGATGCCTGGGGTTCCCATGCATGGCCTGGTTTCCCAACTAAGAAGCAGCAAAGCCAATGACGTCAAAGGATCTTAACTTGTCTCATTCTCTCCTTCCTTTCATTCACCCCATCAAACTGCTGAGCACCTCTAACACACAGGAAGGTCTTTACGGAGAATCGAAAACCTCCTGGTAACTCACATCTTTTGTTCCTAGGCTCTTCTCTTGGAAAGAAATAAAAGTTTCCAGTGTTGCTTTCTTTTGTCAGAGACTTTGAAGTGTGGCTCGTGAATCTGAGCATGTCTGGGAGAACTGTCTCTATATCATGGAAGCAAGAGTCAAGTGCATTAGAGGATCATTCAGTATACGTTCATTGTAAACAATAGAAATGGACTTTGGCTAACCTTAGCAAAAAAGAAACAGTGGATTTTTAAACAGCTGCAGGTAAGACTAAAGGTCAGTCTTTGAGGCCAGGGATCAGGGATCTAAGGACCTAAGTAGCCAGAATACATGTACCTATATCATGCATCTACCTATCTATCTATCCATCCATCCATCCATCCATCTTCCTATCTATCTGAAACTTGTGCTCATAGCCACCATGTTGTAGAATCGTCTTCACAGGAAGTCAGCTCTACGCTTTGCCTTAGTTGAAGCCTGGCTCTCTCTGGAGGTAATTTCTTCTTCCCCTGTCCATTACCGCTGTGAACAATTTCAGTGTCCTTACAGATCACTTTCCCAATACACTGCATGACTGTTCTACAGATCTTCTCAGCCAACCAACTTCTCCTTTACTCCCTCTCAGCCACACCACAACTTGGGCATCAGCCAAAACTGCTCTATTTGGAAAACATTAAAAGGGACACTTTTACCCACTGATCATAGCTTCCCATCTTCCCACCTCTTTCACATCTTCGTTCCCACTTAACTTATTTTTCATTCTCATCCAGGCCCCTGGGTCCCTCAGCCACTTTTGGCTTCAGCCTTTTCACCAGCTGCAAGCCTAAATTCAGTCAAATGAACTCTCAGGGAAATACTCCCAATTCTTCCACACCTCTGCCTTCTGGCTGTCTATTTTCTCAGTTCCTATCCCCAGGCTTTTCACTTTGACTGGAGAGAAGTCACAGGATCATTCTCTCTTGCGTTATGAAAAATTCTTAGTTTCCATCTTCTGTGCTTAATTTTGTGTGTCCACTTGGCTGGGAAACAGGGTCAAACATTATTCAGGATGTCTGTGAAGATGCGTTTGGATGAGATTCACATTTGAATCAGTAGAGTGACTAAAGCACATTGTTCCCCCCAGTGTGTGTAAGTAAAGTCGTTCAGTCATGTCCAACTCTTTGTGACCCCATGGACTGTAGCCTACCAGGCTCCTCTGTCCATGGGATTTTCCAGGCAAGAGTACTGCAGTGGGGTGCCATTTCCTTCTCCAATGTGTGTGGGTCTTGTCTAATCAGTTGGAAGCCTGCATAGAACAAAAAGGCTGACTCTCAACTGAATAAGAGGGAATTCTTCCTGCCTGATGGTCTTTGAGCTGGGATGTTGGATTTTCCCTGCCTTCACACTTGAACTGAAACACTGACTCTTCCTGGGTGTATAGTTTGCTTTTGGACTGGAACTTACACCATCAACTCTCCTGGTTCTCAGGCCTTCCAGCTCAGACTTGGAGCTACCCCATCATCTCTGCTGAGTTTCCAGCTTACCTACCCACCCTACAAATGTGGGGACTTTCCAGCCTCCATAACCATGAGCCAACTTCTCATAATAAATCACTCTTTCTATATACACTGTTAGTTCTGCTTCTCTGGAGAACCCTGACTAACACACCATCTTTAGCTTGATCCTCCTGCTAGGAAACATTCCTTTTATGAATCCTTAGTTGTTCTCTTTTCCATGACACAAGGCTTTACCACTTTCCTCAAACCCCTACCTGGTTGTGTCTCCTTATTCCCAAGTTATGACTCTACTTCTAGAACATATGTAACTCAGCTCGGTTCAGTTCAGTCGTTCAGTCATGTCCAACACTTTGTGACTGCATGGACTGCAGTATGCTAGGCTTCTCTGTCCATCACCAGTTTCCAGAGCTTGCTCAAACTCATGTCTACCAAGTCGGTAAGATCCACCATCTCATCCTCTGTCAGCCCCTTCTCCTCCTGCTTTCAATCTTTCCCAGCATCAGGGTCTTTTCTGAGTCAGTTCTTCAAAATTACATAAGGCCCCAAAGCTAAAACAACCTTAGTGTCTCCCTCCTCCCTTTTGTAAACATCTAAATTTCCCTGGTCCTTAACAACATCACTCTATTCTAAGACAAAGATTCTCTCTAGTTTTCAAGGGTAACTGTTTCATCTCTTCATCCACTGTATTTCCTCCCTTCTCCCCAGAAAGAAGCGTTAGTCCAACAGACGATGCTCAGAACACTGTGTCTCTTGTGGACACTCCGCTTTGATGAAGGCAATGGAATCGCAGCATGTTTAGACAGAAGGTCAAGTAGGTCTTCAGGGACTTGTTACTATGATGCTGAAAGAAGTGGGAAGGTTTTACTTGCAAAACTGCTAGGAGTGAAGGATGGATGTGAGAGCTGTTTCCCAGCGTGTGAAGGGTTGTCATATGGCAGCAGGAATAGATTTATT
This sequence comes from Madoqua kirkii, assembly GCA_006408675.1. NCBI lineage: Eukaryota > Metazoa > Chordata > Mammalia > Artiodactyla > Bovidae > Madoqua > Madoqua kirkii. The sequence goes on from SJYC01091528.1 coordinate 49,217, forward strand.
CTTGGAGTGAGGAATAATGTATGGAAGTTGGAGGTAGCCTGATTTAGATCAACACAAGGAGAAACTCTCAAACCTGGAGCTTGCCTTCTGTCTTCCAGAGGATCCAGATGCCTGGGGTTCCCATGCATGGCCTGGTTTCCCAACTAAGAAGCAGCAAAGCCAATGACGTCAAAGGATCTTAACTTGTCTCATTCTCTCCTTCCTTTCATTCACCCCATCAAACTGCTGAGCACCTCTAACACACAGGAAGGTCTTTACGGAGAATCGAAAACCTCCTGGTAACTCACATCTTTTGTTCCTAGGCTCTTCTCTTGGAAAGAAATAAAAGTTTCCAGTGTTGCTTTCTTTTGTCAGAGACTTTGAAGTGTGGCTCGTGAATCTGAGCATGTCTGGGAGAACTGTCTCTATATCATGGAAGCAAGAGTCAAGTGCATTAGAGGATCATTCAGTATACGTTCATTGTAAACAATAGAAATGGACTTTGGCTAACCTTAGCAAAAAAGAAACAGTGGATTTTTAAACAGCTGCAGGTAAGACTAAAGGTCAGTCTTTGAGGCCAGGGATCAGGGATCTAAGGACCTAAGTAGCCAGAATACATGTACCTATATCATGCATCTACCTATCTATCTATCCATCCATCCATCCATCCATCTTCCTATCTATCTGAAACTTGTGCTCATAGCCACCATGTTGTAGAATCGTCTTCACAGGAAGTCAGCTCTACGCTTTGCCTTAGTTGAAGCCTGGCTCTCTCTGGAGGTAATTTCTTCTTCCCCTGTCCATTACCGCTGTGAACAATTTCAGTGTCCTTACAGATCACTTTCCCAATACACTGCATGACTGTTCTACAGATCTTCTCAGCCAACCAACTTCTCCTTTACTCCCTCTCAGCCACACCACAACTTGGGCATCAGCCAAAACTGCTCTATTTGGAAAACATTAAAAGGGACACTTTTACCCACTGATCATAGCTTCCCATCTTCCCACCTCTTTCACATCTTCGTTCCCACTTAACTTATTTTTCATTCTCATCCAGGCCCCTGGGTCCCTCAGCCACTTTTGGCTTCAGCCTTTTCACCAGCTGCAAGCCTAAATTCAGTCAAATGAACTCTCAGGGAAATACTCCCAATTCTTCCACACCTCTGCCTTCTGGCTGTCTATTTTCTCAGTTCCTATCCCCAGGCTTTTCACTTTGACTGGAGAGAAGTCACAGGATCATTCTCTCTTGCGTTATGAAAAATTCTTAGTTTCCATCTTCTGTGCTTAATTTTGTGTGTCCACTTGGCTGGGAAACAGGGTCAAACATTATTCAGGATGTCTGTGAAGATGCGTTTGGATGAGATTCACATTTGAATCAGTAGAATGACTAAAGCAGATTGTTCGCCCCAGTGTGTGTAAGTAAAGTTGTTCAGTCATGTCCAACTCTTTGTGACCCCATGGACTGTAGCCTACCAGGCTCCTCTGTCCATGGGATTTTCCAGGCAAGAGTACTGCAGTGGGGTGCCATTTCCTTCTCCAGTGTGTGTGGGTCTTGTCTAATCAGTTGGAAGCCTGCATAGAACAAAAAGGCTGACTCTCAACTGAATAAGAGGGAATTCTTCCTGCCTGATGGTCTTTGAGCTGGGATGTTGGATTTTCCCTACCTTCACACTTGAACTGAAACATTGACTCTTCCTGGGTGTATAGTTTGCTTTTGGACTGGAACTTACACCATCAACTCTCCTGGTTCTCAGGCCTTCCAGCTCAGACTTGGAGCTACCCCATCATCTCTGCTGAGTTTCCAGCTTACCTACCCACCCTACAAATGTGGGGACTTTCCAGCCTCCATAACCATGAGCCAACTTCTCATAATAAATCACTCTTTCTATATACACTGTTAGTTCTGCTTCTCTGGAGAACCCTGACTAACACACCATCTTTAGCTTGATCCTCCTGCTAGGAAACATTCCTTTTATGAATCCTTAGTTGTTCTCTTTTCCATGACACAAGGCTTTACCACTTTCCTCAAACCCCTACCTGGTTGTGTCTCCTTATTCCCAAGTTATGACTCTACTTCTAGAACATATGTAACTCAGCTCGGTTCAGTTCAGTCGCTCAGTCATGTCCAACACTTTGTGACTGCATGGACTGCAGTATGCTAGGCTTCTCTGTCCATCACCAGTTTCCAGAGCTTGCTCAAACTCATGTCTACCAAGTCGGTAAGATCCACCATCTCATCCTCTGTCAGCCCCTTCTCCTCCTGCTTTCAATCTTTCCCAGCATCAGGGTCTTTTCTGAGTCAGTTCTTCAAAATTACATAAGGCCCCAAAGCTAAAACAACCTTAGTGTCTCCCTCCTCCCTTTTGTAAACATCTAAATTTCCCTGGTCCTTAACAACATCACTCTATTCTAAGACAAAGATTCTCTCTAGTTTTCAAGGGTAACTGTTTCATCTCTTCATCCACTGTATTTCCTCCCTTCTCCCCAGAAAGAAGCGTTGGTCCAGCAATGAATTCTCTACTTTCTGAACTTTCATTTTTGCCTTCTTTCTCCCCATATGATAATGTCTTATCATCTACAAATAAAAATCCAACAAATCTGTTTTCTTAGCATTACCTTTGCCTCAAATTCATGATCATATCACTCTCCATTCAAACTTCTGGAAAAGTATATGTGGTATGCATTTTTCAAAGCCACTACACTGAATATTTTTGGGGCTTCCCAGGTGGCGCTAGTGGAAAAGAACCCACCTGTCAATGCAGGAGACGTGAGAGATGTGAGTTCAATCCCTGGGTTGGGAAGATCCCCTCTGGGAGGACAGGGCAACCCACTCCAGTATTCTTGCCTGGAGAATCCCATGGACAGAGGAGTCTGGCAGGCTACAGTCCATAGGGTTGCAAAGAGTAGGACATGACTGAAGACATTTAGCATGCATACATGCATTGAACATTTTATTTCTAAAATTATTTATTCAAGAATTTATTTGACTGCTCTGGGTCTTAGTTGCGGCATGCTGGATCTTTGATTTTCATTGTAGTGTGTGTGATCTTTAGCTGTGGCATGTGGGATCTAGTTCCCTGACCAGGGATTGAACACAGGCCCCCTGCATTGGGAGCATGGAGTCTTGGCCTCTTGACCACCAAAGAAGTCCCATGTGGCATACATTTTAAAGATGTCTTTATTTGGAGATAGTTATAGATGGATAGGCATTGTAAGAAATAATACAGAGAGATACATATGCTTTTGTCCATTTTCCTTCAGTATTTCTACTGTATACACCCGGTATAATTGTAGCACAATATCACATATAATCAGCTGATCTACTCAGATGTCACCAGTGTTACATAAAGGGTCATGTGATTTATTACATGTTTAAGCTTTTGTGAACACCACCGTAGTCAAGATAAAGGACAATTTCATCACTACAAGGACTTCTCATGCTATTTTTTAGGGCCACAACCTCTCTTCCTCCTTCCCTTTTACCCTGGAAACCACTAGTACATTCCATCCAACTTGTATATATCAATATCTTAAAAAAATAGTTCAGTTCAGTTCAATTGCTCAGTAGTTTCCAGCACTTTGCAAACCCATGAATCACAGCACGCCAGGCCTCCCTGTCCATCACCAGCTCCCAGAGTTTACTCAAACTCATGTCCATCAAGTCGGTGATGCCATCCAGCCATCTCATCCTCTGTCGTCCCCTTCTCCTCCTGCCCCCAATCCCTCCCAGCATCAGAGTCTTTTTCAGTGAGTCAACTCTTCACATGAGGTGGCCAAAGTACTGGAGTTTCATCTTCAGCATCAGTCTTTCCAATGTACACCCAGGACTAGTCTCCTTTAGGATGAACTAGTTGGATCTCCTTGCAGTCCAAGGGACTCTCAAGAGTCTTCTCCAACACCACAGTTCAAAACATCAATTTTTTGGCACTCAGCTTTCTTCACAGTCCAACTCTCACATCCATACATGACCACTGGAAAAACCATAGCCTTGACTAGACGGACCTTTGTTGACAAAGTGATGTCTCTGCTTTTGAATATACTATCTAGGTTGGTCATAACTTTTCTTCCAAGGAGTAAGTGTCTTTTAATTTCATGGCAGCAACAACCATCTGCAGTAATTTTGGAACCCCAAAAAACAAAGTCTGACACTGTTTCCACTGTTTCCCCCTCTATTTGCCATGAAGTGATGGGACCAGATGCCATGATCTTAGTTTTCTGAATGTTGAGCTTTAAGTCAACTTTTTCACTCTCCTCTTTCATTTTCATCAGGAGGCTTTTTAGTATTCCTATTCCATGATACGGATGTACTATAGTTTAACAACTTGCCCACGTTTGATTGTTTCCAATTTCTTGCTATTATAAAGCTTCTATGAATATTTGTGTACAGGTTTGTGTGTGAATGAGTTTTTCTTTAGCTAAGATAAATATCCAAGAGTGCAGTGCAGTTGCTAACTTCATACAAGAAGCACCTATTTTCTTTTATCTGTCTATCTATCTGGGCTTCCCAGGTGGCACAGTGGAAAAAAAAAAAAAACAAAAACAAAAACAAAACCTGCCTGCAATGCAGGAGATGCAGGAGATTTGGGTTCGATCTCTGGGTCAGGAAGATCCTCTGGAGGAGGAAATGGCAAACCACTCCAATATTCTCGCTGAGAGAATATCATGTTCAGAAGAGTCTGGTGGGCTCAAAAAAAGTCAGACATGACTGAGCATGAACTATCTATCTATCATCTAAGAGCCTCTTGAGCCACTAGGCTCCCCCGTCCCTGGGATTCTCCAGGCAAGAACACTGGAGTGGGTTGTCATTTCCTTCTTCAGTGCATGAAATTGAAAAGTGAAAGTGAAGTCGCTCAGTCGTGTCCGACTCTTCGCGACCGCATGGACTGTAGCCTACCAGGCTCCTCCGTCCATGGGGTTTTCCAGGCAAGAGTACTGGAGTGGGGTGCTATTGCCTTGTCTTCAGTTGCCTAGGCATGTCCAGCTCTTTGCAGTCCCATGGACTGCAGCAAGTCAGGCCTCCCTGTCCCTCACCATCTCCAGGAGTTTGCCCAAGCTCACGTTCCTTGCATCTGTGATGCCATCCAGCCATCTCATCCTCTGACACCCTCTTCTCCTCCTGCCCTTAATCTTTCCCAGCATTAGGAACTTTTCCAATGAATCACCTGTTCGCATCAGATGACCAAAATACTGGAGCTTCTGCTTCAGCATCAGTCCTTGCAGTGAATATTCAGGGTCGATTTTCCTTAAAATTGACTGGTTTGGTTGCTTTGCTGTCCAAGGGACTTTCAGGATTCTTCTCCAGAACCACAGTCAAAGGTATCAATTCTTTGGCATTCTGCCTTCTTTACAGCCTAGCTTTTATAACCGTACATGTCCACTGGGAATACCATAGCCTTGACTATATGGACCTTTGTCATCAGAGTAATGTCTCTGCTTTTCAATACACTGTCTAGGTTTGTCATTGCTTTCCTGCCAAGAGGCAGGATTTTGTGGCTGCTGTCACTGTCTGCAGTGACTTTGGAGCCTAAGAAGAGGAAATCTTTCACTACTTCCACATTTCCCCCTTCTATTTGCTATGAATAATGGGCCAGATGCCATGATCTTAGTTTTTTTAATATTTAGCCTTACGCTGGCTCTTTCACTTTCCTCCTTCACCCTCACTAAGAGGCTCTTAAGTCCTCTTCGCTTTCTGTCATTAGAGTGGTATCATGGCTGAACCATTTTACATTCCCACCAACAATGTGTGAGTGATCTTGTTTCTCTGAATTCTTACCAACATTTGCTAGTAGCACTGTTTTTCAAGTTTAGTCATTCTGATGAGTATGTGGTAATATATTTTTGTGGTTTAATTTGCATTTTCCTAATGGTTAATGGTGCTGAACATATTTTCATGTGCTTATTTGCGATAAGAATGGCTGTTCATGTCTTTTGCCCACTTTCTAATTTTTTTATTGTTGAGTTTTGAGAGTTTTTAATATATTCTGGATACTTCTCCTTTATGGGTTACAAATATTTCCTCCAGTCTGTAGCTTATCTTTTCATCCTCTTAACAAGGGCTTTTGCAAAGAACACATTTTTTAATCTTTACGATTAAATCTCAAATTTATCATTTTTTCTGTTTGCTTTTGGTGTCATGTTTAAGAACTCTATGATACTTCCCCCCCACCCCACCACCTTTTTTTCTTCTTTTAGAGAATCATTGCACTCTTTCTTCCATAAAAATGCTCCATCTGTGTGGTTTGGTGGAAGGGAAGCTAACAAGGGTATGGCCAATGAGAACACTCCATCTCCTGGGCCAGAGTGATTGGCTCAAGGGTGGTCAGGTCTCCCAAACTGGACCATTAAAAGCCCTTCCAGAGTCTTTCACAAGGGTCAGTTGGGAAGGATGCTCTCTACTTCTCCATATGGACAAAGATTTTTCTGAAAATAAGACAAGCAAAGCTGAGAAACAGAGAGAAAGGGACTCAGTGCTTGTCATATAGGTTTTTTTTTTTTTAGATTTCTATTCATTTATTTGTGGACGCTCTGAGTCTTCATTGCTGTGCATGGGCTTTCTTCAGTGGTGGTGAGCAGGGGCTGCTCTTCATTGCAGCACATGGTCTTCTCATTGTGGTGGCTTTTCTTGCTGCGTGGAGCAAGGGCTCTGGGCTCAAGGGCTCGGTAACTGTGGCACATGGGCTGAGTTGTCCCCTGGCCTGTGGAATCGTCCTGGACCAGGGGTCAAATCTGTGTCCCCTGCATTGACAGGTGGATCCTTAACCACTGGACCACCAGGGAAGGCCTCAGTCATGCAGTTTAAACGCCTGAATCCAGGTATATCTTGAGCATACCTTTTGATATTTCTGTGATTGGAGAGACATCAAATCAATAATAAGAGCCACCCCACCAACTCTCCACTCTCTCACCAAGCTGGCTTAAATCAGGTTTACAAGGCCACAACCAAAAAATTCTAGATAATATAGCATTCTATGTTTATCATTCCTCTTTTCTCTTCTTTATTTTACCCTTTAATTGATAGCATTTTTTTTTTACCATTTCACAACTCTGAAACTGCTCTTGCTAAGGTGACTAGTGACAAAAATCTTTCATTCTTAGTTTCTAACCTCTTTGCAGTATTTAACACTAAGTAAATGTCAAATTTACTTGCTTCCTGATGTTCCTATAGCATCTTTCCCTCTTTTTCCTTTTTATATTCCTTAGAATTGGCCAAATGTTAGGTTCCACACATCAGAGACCATGAGAGACATCATCACACGTTATATCTTTACATGGAGCTAAAACCTCCACAGGCTTCCCAGGTGGAAGGAGGAGACGTGGGTTCCATCCCTGGGTGGGAAGATCCTGTGGAGGAGGAAATGGCAACCTACTCCAGTAATCTTGCCTGGAGAATCTCATGGACGAAGGAGGCTGGCGGGCTACAGTTCATGGGATCACAGAGTCGAGGATGACTGGAGTAAGCACATCCTTTCACATCCTCTACATTTTATGTTGTTTAGTTGCTAAGTCATGTCTGACTCTTTGTGACCCCATGGACTGTAGCCTACCAGGCTCCTCTCTGTCCATGGGATTCTCCAGGCAAGAATACTGGAGTGCGTTGCCATTTCTTTCTCCAGGGTATCTTCCCGACTAGGGATTGAACTTGTGTCTCCTGCACTGGCAGGCAGATTCTTTACCACTGTACCACCAGGGAAACCCCTACATTTTGTACCCTCTCCTTCACTGTGCATTTGTGTATTTGTAATTTTGAACCCCAGATCTGGGCTTTGTTTGTAATTTTCTGGGCCCAACATTATCTTAAGGATGCTTAAGTCTGATTTTTGGGTAACCACACCTCACAGCTGCCTCATATTAGGCATACAATCAGCCAGCACTTCTTCACACAAAAAATTTTTTTTTATATCCAGGCAACTTGAGCAGTCTGACTGTGGGCAAAACCATCTTTTGTTGTCTGGGAACATCATGCCCAACACCTCAACTGATATACAACGATAATATATTACTGATTCAACTGTCTTAAACAGAAAGGAAAATTAATTATCTTTCAAAACCAGAACTTTCAAGGTAGCATCTCCACAAAAGTAATAAAGTCATTGGTTCAGCAGCATTATTGAGAATCCTTCCCATCTTCTCATTTACCATCCTCAGGCACCTCTCACAGTCCCAAGATGACTAGAGTTCCAGGCATCACTGTGATTTGTAACTACTCTATCAAGTTACATACATACATATGTATTATATATATAATCCATGTCTCCATCTAGTTAGGGCTTAGTCATGTGACTTGCTTTGGTCAATGGAACAAAATAATGAGACACAAAAGAAGACCCTTGAAAAGTGCTTGCAGGTTGAGTTGCTGTTTTCTCTTGCTGCACTTTAGGACCTGAGACACTATTTAGTGATTAGCTTGCTGGTAGAATAGAAATGAGCCACCCCCAACCCCTCCAGCTGACTCCCTGAAGACCAACCAGCTTGTCAACTGTCAGACACATGAGTGAGGCCATTCTAGACCATCCAGCACCAGCTGAGGAAGCCCAGACCACAGGAACCACCTGGCCAACCCACAAAATCATGAGAAATAATAAATGATTCTGTATTAAGTCACCCAGTTTGGGGGGTGGTTAGTTACGTAGCACAAGCTAATTGATTAATCACATGCAGACATAACAACATGCAGTGACAGGTGAATGCCCATCTTGACACCATATCTGATTTTTGTCAGGGATGTTTCCTTTTGTGTCACTGGCTAGAACCTCATCCGTCTATTCCTAAACCCACCCCTTGCAAAGGAAATATAATTACTCTGATTGTCTTGTAAACACACAGGGGCCATGCAGAGAGGAGCAGACTCTCCCCCAAATGGGGCTCTGCCAAAAATAGAAACCTTCTGTCTTTTTGGCAGGATGCTCCATGGAGGATGGACCACGAGGGGCACTGGGTTTCCCGTGGGCATCCGATAAGCATCTACCACAGGTGGGCTCCGAAATTGCATTTTCTGAATCTTCTCATTCTCCCCACCTTCAACTATGGCTGATCAAACTAGGAGTGCCCTGAGGCAGAAGGATGAACCCACGAGTGTCTCTCTGTACTTGGAAGTGTATTAGTGTCTCTGGGGGTGGGAAATGTATCAGATATGTTAGTGGGTTATGAGGAGGCTGTGTTCCACAACAGTGGGGCGGGGTGTAGAGAGACACAGAGGGAACTGCGTTAATGTTTTTCCATTTGCTAGATCCAGTCTTTCCCGGGTCTTGGCTAGCTTCCTGTTCTTGGCTTCATGAAACACTTCCATAATTCTTACAACTAATTTCCCCTTCATTTGCTTGAGCTAGCCCTAATGAGCTTCTGTCACTCATGATGCAAGTGTTTTTAACTCACTGTTCTTATGAAAAGATGCCCAACCTTCCTCATAATAAGATAAATGCAAAAGGAAATTACACTCAGATATCACTTATCACTTATCAGATTGGCAAAAAGAGGACAGCCTAACGGCTTTATTGGTAAGGCTGTGGGCAAACAGGCACTATCTTCACGACTAGTGTGCGTATGAAAAAGTGTAGCCCCCACAGAGGGTGAGCGTGCAGCAACCATCTACCTTGAAAATGCATTTACCCTTTGACCTAGTGATCCACTGAGGTGGGGGGAACGTGGTGCATGTACAAGGTCATTTTTTACAGTTTCATTTGCAGAAGTAAAGGTCTGGAAATATCCCAAATATAACCCACGAAGGACTGGTCCCAGTACAAGCTCACACGGAATACAATGCAGCTGTAAAAATTAATGGAATTCTGTATGCTGTAATATGGAAAAGCTTTCAGATAGACTTAAAAAAAAGTGCAGAGTATAATACATATTATACCTTTGGTGTCAGAAAGAGGGGAAAGAAGAACATATAAGAATATGTATTCTCATTTAAAAATATTTAGATGGGTAAATTTAATAAAGAAATATGGAAAGATGAACAGAAAGTAAGAAAGGAATAAACCTGGTTACTTCTAGGGGCTGGGAAAATGGCTGAGGTGGATATATTGTTTTGGCTTTTGCATATGGGAAACATTACTAAAAATGAGCATAAGCGAGAAATTATTTTCCAATTAAAATATGCTATCACTCTATTCTAGTCTGCTGTCTGGAGAACTCAGGATGGTAGGAAGAAAACATGCTAGGTTGATATCTTACTACTTGTTCATAAAAACATTTAAATCTGGAGTGCACTGATGAAAATCCCAAAACAAAGATGTGCAAGAAACATTCCTTCCACCAAATAGCTTCTCGGATGCTTCCTACACTTGGCTATGATTGCTTGCTGAAATCTTACCTCTCTGGGCTGCACTGCCTCCAGAAGCCTGATTTTTATGGATATGGGTATTTCTGCTCGGCCGGCCAAAGATTAAGCTGACCAGCCAAGCATATAAAAGAATTGCCAAAGAAAGATGTTATATTAAAGATTTCTTCCAACCTGCAGGGATCAGGTGGCCTCATAGAGAGATGACAAAATCTATTTTCTCTTCCTAGTATGTTCTTGCTGTTGGCACTCTCTCATTATAGGAGAGGCTAAGTAAAGATTTTTTGTGGGGTGTTGGGTGTTGAGCTGACATCCTCTTACAAGTGTGGGTAGCAGGTTGTATGAGCCCAGGGAGCAGAGTCTCAGTGAGGGCCTGGTAGTGTGGCCTCTGGGGTCAGACTGAGGCATTGGAGCACAGCTCTCCCACGTGGTGACTGAGTGATCCTGGGCATGCACTGGAATTCTTTGTGCCTCTGTTTCAATGAAAGGGGGATAAAAAATTCTCTCTGTGTGATTATCAGGAGGATTTAGGACAACGCTTAGCACATACGAAGTTCCTGATAAATGCTAGCACTAAAACAAAGAGTAATGATAATTTTATTATAATATGACTTCAAGCTAAATAGCAGAGTTGGCAGGTATGCAAAACATGGCTGTGCCCCACTACCCTCCACTCCCAACCAGTTCAGTGCAGTCTTATTGAGGAAAGATTGAGGAGAGGTCTCTGGACACAAATTCTCAGTACCTAAGATCATAAAAACAGTTTCAGAGGCTATAATGTGGCAGGCACTGTGCTCAGCTCTGAGGAGGATAAGTTGGTAAGACAGGACTTGCCTCTACCCTCGCAGAGGTCCTAGGCTACCTGGGGAGATGGACAAGTTAAACAGATGATCCAATCCAGGGTAAGTGCAATTGATCAGGTCGGTTCAAGATGCGAGGGGACACAGGGAGGAGCAACTAATTTAAACTCAGGGAACTAGGAAAGACTTCTTAGAGACAGGGCTGGGTAGCAAATGATGCCGTCATCTCATACACCACCACTACAACAAATGATGAAACAACTCTCCCTCTCCTAGGAACCATGATAATGACTAAGTAATCATGTAATGATAATTATGAAATGCAGCTATACTCTGCAAAATTAACTTACAATTCTAGAACCTGAGGTACAAAAAGCACAAAGGTAAACTTCAATTATGGTGAGGCTGCCAGAGAACATATGTTTTAATAATGCCATGCCACAGATTAATGAACTTCTCTATACTTTGCTTGCAAATTAAAAAATATATAAATTATTATAGAAAATTAATTATGATTATGAAATAATAATGATGATGATAACAACTAAACATATTTATGACTTAAAAATTTTTTTTAATGTATTTGTTTTGGCTGTACTGAGTCTCAGCTGCTGTGCACAGGCTTTCTCTAGAGGTGGTGAGCAGGGGCTACTCCTAATTGTGGCGCATGAGCTTCTCACTGTGGTGGCTTCTCTCATGGACCACAGGCTCTAGGATGTACAGGCTTCAGTAGCTGTGGTGAACAGGCTTAGTCACCTGGTAGAGTGTGGAATCTTCCCAGAGCAGGAGTGGAACCAGTGTCCCCGGCATTGGCAGGCAGATTCTTAACCACCGGACCACCAGGGAAATCCCCATATCTATTGAAAGGGGGATAAAAAATTCTCTCTGTGTGATTATCAGGAGGATTTAGGACAACGCTTAGCACATACGAAGTTCCTGATAAATGCTAGCACTAAAACAAAGAGTAATGATAATTTTATTATAATATGACTTCAAGCTAAATAGCAGAGTTGGCAGGTATGCAAAACATGGCTGTGCCCCACTACCCTCCACTCCCAACCAGTTCAGTGCAGTCTTATTGAGGAAAGATTGAGGAGAGGTCTCTGGACACAAATTCTCAGTCACCTAAGATCATAAAAACAGTTTCAGAGGCTATAATGTGGCAGGCACTGTGCTCAGCTCTGAGGAGGATAAGTTGGTAAGACAGGACTTGCCTCTACCCTCGCAGAGGTCCTAGGCTACCTGGGGAGATGGACAAGTTAAACAGATGATCCAATCCAGGGTAAGTGCAATTGATCAGGTCGGTTCAAGATGCGAGGGGACACAGGGAGGAGCAACTAATTTAAACTCAGGGAACTAGGAAAGACTTCTTAGAGACAGGGCTGGGTAGCAAATGATGCCGTCATCTCATACACCACCACTACAACAAATGATGAAACAACTCTCCCTCTCCTAGGAACCATGATAATGACTAAGTAATCATGTAATGATAATTATGAAATGCAGCTATACTCTGCAAAATTAACTTACAATTCTAGAACCTGAGGTACAAAAAGCACAAAGGTAAACTTCAATTATGGTGAGGCTGCCAGAGAACATATGTTTTAATAATGCCATGCCACAGATTAATGAACTTCTCTATATTTGCTTGCAAATTAAAAAATATATAAATTATTATAGAAAATTAATTATGATTATGAAATAATAATGATGATGATAACAACTAAACATATTTATGACTTAAAAATTTTTTTTAATGTATTTGTTTTGGCTGTACTGAGTCTCAGCTGCTGTGCACAGGCTTTCTCTAGAGGTGGTGAGCAGGGGCTACTCCTAATTGTGGCGCATGAGCTTCTCACTGTGGTGGCTTCTCTCATGGACCACAGGCTCTAGGATGTACAGGCTTCAGTAGCTGTGGTGAACAGGCTTAGTCACCTGGTAGAGTGTGGAATCTTCCCAGAGCAGGAGTGGAACCAGTGTCCCCGGCATTGGCAGGCAGATTCTTAACCACCGGACCACCAGGGAAATCCCCATATCTACAGCCCCTTCCAAGCTCTTGACATCATTAGCTCATTTAAACTTCTTTGTGGGTCTACCCCGAACCCACTTGATTCAGCCTCACTTACCTCACCCTGATCCTGGAAAAGACATCTTACCTTGGTTTAAAAGGTTGATGTTCTCTTCATCATGGAGTTTTTGCATTAGTTTCAATTTTTAACTGTATTACATTGAACTGTTATTGATTTGCTTACTGATTTATTGGTGCCCCTTAAATCTGGGACTCCAGTTGAGTGTGTCACGCTCCTCACCCTGGTCCTGGTCCTGCTCGAAATGCTGAGTGAGGAAGGCTTAGGGCAGAAGTGGCTATTCTGTCCACTTCAAGTTCTCTGTGCAGAAGGTGCTCCCACTTCCTTCTTTTCAGATGGTATTGTGGGAAGAAAGAGACAGCGCTTCCTATTCAGACTTAGTCTCTTGCATCTTGATTCCCCAAATGGGGACCCTGCCATGATGTTTCATGTTGCTTTCACATGACACCAGATGCCACTGAATCTCAAAATGAGAGTCATTCCTGATTTAACTAGGTATCAGTTATTTGGGAACACCGAAGAGAAAGCTTCCATTAGGTCCTAGTGGGTTTTTAGCACTTGACACTAGTGGTTCTTTACTTCCTTCCAGTGCAGGAAACATAAGAGATTTGGGTTCAATCCCTGGGTTGGGAGGATACCCTGGAGAAAGGCATGCAAACCCATTCCAGCATTCTTGCCTGGGGAATCCCGTGGACAGAGGAGCCTGCTGGACTACAGTCCACAGAGTTGCAGAGTTGAACACAATTGGAGTGACTTAGTATGCATGCACAGGTTTCTTTTAGCAAAGAATGAGCTAGCCTCTGACTTTCTTCCTTCAAACCTTGAATGAGGAGGATGGCAGGGCTGGAACCCTCCAAGAGCAAGTCTGTCCTGGGAGCTGAGCTGCCATTACTGTGCTTCTGGGAGAACTGGAGGACTGCAGTGGGAACGGTGCCTGTGGTCTGGATGTTTGTGTCTCCATGCCTTCATTTAATCAGTTTCCTCTTCTAGAATTTAGCAAACCAAACAACTTTCTCTGACCTAATACTGAGTTTAATTGTCCTGCATTCATTATTACAGAGCACTTACTCCCAATTACTTCCTGTTCAAGCTCCTATTTGCTGCTATGTTCTGAGAACACACCTAAACAGTGGAGGCCCTGAAAGAAGTGAAGGGGAACCTGGAGACAGCCTCCTCCCTGAAGGACTCTTCAACCAAGAGAGTGGGTATGTACAGACCATATGATGTCATAGCTGCAACCAGTGCCAGCTGTTTGGAGTCAGGCCAAAGGACTTAAAATAACTGGTTGCAGAAATTCCACTTTGGTTATTTATCCAAGACACATACAAGAGTGTTCCTGGTGGAGTTTTCTGAAGTAGCCCCCAGCTGGAAATAATCCAAATGACCATTGACATTGACTAGATAAGCACATTGTGGTATATTCATGTAGAACAACGGGGGCTTCCCAGGTGACTCAGTGGCAAAGAATCCTCCTGCCAATACAGGAGATGCGGGACATGCGGAGATGCGGGTTCTATCCCTGGGTCGGAAAGATCCCCTGAAGGAGGAAATGGCAACCCATTCCAGTATTCTTGCCTGGAAAATCCCATGGATAGAGGAGCCTGGCGGCCTACAGTCCATGGGGTTGCAAAAAGTCGGACACGACTTAGCAGCTGAGCACCATGCAGAGCAACAACAAAAAAAAGAGAATGAACATTGACACACACACACACACACACACACACACACATAAAGCACAGATGAGTCTCACAGATATTATACACAGTGAAAAAAATGGGAAATGGTATGGTTCCCATTTATACGCAATTGAAGAATAGATGAGACTAATTTTTGATCTCAGTCTTAAAAAGGAAGGAAATTCTGACACGAGGCACAGCATGGATGAATCTTGAGAACGCTATGCTAAATGAAATCCGTCAATACTACAACTGAAGACTTGTGCCCCCCCTGGAGCAAACTCGGCTTTTGAAGCCCTAATTCCCAGTGAGATGACAGGTGGTGATGGCACCTTTGGAAGCTAATCAGGTTTAGGTGAAGTTGTGAGAGTGTGGGTCCCATGATGGGACTAATACCCTTATAAAAAGAAGAGACGCAAGATTCCCCCTTCCCTCCCTCTCACCATCCCTCCCTCCCCTCTTCTCTCTTCACGCACCATGGAAAGGGCATGTGAGGACGTAACCAGCAAGATAGCTCCCACAACAACCTGATTATGCTGACATCCTTATCTTAAATTTCTAGTCTCCAGAATCGTGAGAAATAAATGTTCGCTTTTAAGCTACTCAGTTTAGGATAAGTTGTTAGCAGCCTGAACTAAGGCCACCAGTCACATAAAGATATATACTATATAATTCAACTTAAGTGAATTACTCAGAATAGTCAAATTCATAGAGACAGAAAGTAGGAAGGTGTTTTCCAGTGGCTGGGAGGTCAGAGGACAGAGTGTGGTTGAATGGGAATAGAGTTTCAGTTTTCAAGATGAAAAGAATTCTGGAGAAGGGTTGTGAGTGTAGTTAACACTACGTATACATAGAGATAGTTTATCAAAACTACAATGAGCTGTCACCTTACACCTGCTAGAATGCTTGTCATCAAAAAGACGAGAGATAGCAAGCACTGGTGAGGATGTGGAGAAAAGGAAACCCTTGTGCATTGTTGGTGGGAGTATAAATTGGTGCAGCTACTATGCAAAACAGTATGGAGGTTCCTCAAAGAATTAAAATTAAAACTACTCTGTGATCCAGCAATCCCACTACATATATTTGAAGGAAATGACATCATTACCTCAAAGATATGTCTATAACCCCACGTTCAGTTCAATTCAGTTCAGTCGTTCAGTCCTGTCCAACTCTTTGCGACCCCATGAATCACAGCACACCAGGCCTCCCAGTCCATCACCATCTCCTGGAGTTCACTCAAACTCATGTCCATTGAGTCCGTGATGCCATCCAGCCATCTCATCCTCAGTCGTCCCCTTCTCCTCCTGCCCCTAACCCCTCCCAGCATCAGAGTCTTTTCCAATGAGTCAGCTCTTCGCATGAGTTGGCCAAAGTACTGGAATTTCAGCTTTAGCATCATTCCCTCCAAAGAAATCCCAGGGCTAATCTCCTTCAGAATGGACTAGTTGGATCTCTTGGCAGTCCAAGGGACTCTCAAGAGTCTTCTCCAACACCACGGTTCAAAACATCAATTTGATGCTGGGAGGGATTGGGGGCAGGAGAAGGGGACGACAGAGGATGAGATGGCTGGATGGCATCACCGACTTGATGGACATGAGTCTGAGTGAACTCCGGGAGTTGGTGATGGACAAGGAGGCCTGGTGTGCTGTGATTCATGGGGTCACAAAGAGTCGGACACGACTGAGCGACTGAACTGAACTGAACTTTCTTCACTAAAGTGAACGTGCCAGTTCCTCAGTCGTGTCTGACTCTCTGCGGCCCCGTGGACTGTAGCCTGCCAAGCTCCTCTGTCCATGGGATTCTCCGGGAGGCCCCGGGGTGGAACCCGTTTGCTGCATTGCGGACAGATTCTTTACTGCCTGAGCTAAGGGAAACACTAAAGGGGACTCTCAGGGGAAAAGGAAGCTGACCGCGAAAAGAAGGCGAGTCAGGTCCAGGAGCCGCGCAGAGGGCTTTGGCCCTGCTTTGAGGATGGGATGTTTAGAGCAAGGACTTAATTGGGGCACTTCCCCTGCGGTTCCAATAAGACACTGCAAGCCTGCTCCCTGGCTGGGTAACTAAGACCCCACATGCCACAAGGCACTGCCAAGGAAAAGAGACTTCCTGGGTAGGCAAGGGGTCGCTGGGGAGGGAGGGAGAGAAGTCTGAAGTGACAGTGGTGGCAGAAGGTGCCTCCAGGGTGAAGGGGCCTTGCAGGGAGCTTGGGGGGCTCCCTTCTGTCCAGGCTGGGAGCGAGGGCCCCCAGGAGCCCGCGTGGCTGTGTCCCTGGAGGGCGGCCCACTGAGGCTGGCGGATCTGGGTGCGGTGCCTCAGCTGGGATTGGGGGCTGGTGTTGGCCACTTGCTCTTGCTGTTGGGGTCAGGGTGGGGAGGCGGTACTGGTCCCCCTCCCCACCCTCCTCCCCACCCTGGCCACCTGAAGCCAGCACAAGGGCGGCTAGGGCGGTGGATGGAGTCACACAGGCAGGGGGATTGTGTCCCGGGTGTGAGGAGCCTCCTCTGCAGGGGTGCCCTTTGCCGGGCATTCATGTGGAATGCACATCCCTTCACGGCTGGCGCTCCTTGGGGAGCCCACCCAGGTGTCTTTCCTCAGGCTTCCTGGTCACTCACCCTGCAGTCCCGTCCCCCTAGGTCGCTGACCACCCGGCCCACCTGGCAGCAGCTGCCTGTGACTCCGCGCACATCTGTACCCTGGATGCCGCTCACTCAATACAGGCCAAATGGACAGCTGAGGTTCTGCCCCTGGAGAAGGCTCCTTTGCTGTGTCCAGGGCCACCCCGAGTGGGGTGTCCGCTCGTGGACAGTCCCAGCAGACCAGGAAGGCCCATCTGTCAGCCAGGATCAGCTTCTGTCCTCCGATGGGTTGTGGAGAATACCCCGGGAGGGCATGCAGCCGAAGTCTGTGCTGAAGGGGTCTGAACCCCTGACACACCCCCACATGCACAAGCCCTGGGCCTATGGGAAGCAGGGTTCCAACGCACCACTCCTGGTGGGCACGGGCTGCCTGTCCAGGCTCTGCCCGCTGGCCGGGGGTCAGGCAACCACCTGCTGTCCCATGGTGAAGTCCTCACAGCGGGCCCAGAAGCTCTCTCTCAAAAGAACAGTTATCTGCAGAAGACGGGACGGATTCGCCCCGAGGTCCCAGAGGGCCTTGGCCAGCCCCTTGCCAGAGGCTGCATATAGCCTTCCTGGGGCCCTGAACACTCAGGGACGCTGGGTGGCCCACATCATAAGACTGTGGGCCGGGGCACCCCGGGCTGTGTTCTGAACCTGCCTCACGCCTGCCTCTCCACCCACCCACCCTGCAGCCTTGCAGCTCCTGTCGGTGGAAGCAACTGGAACCTTCGAACCTGTGGTGTGAGGCATAGGGTCCTGTGTTCCACTTGGAGGGAATGTCCCAACAGACTCCAGGCCCTGGCGCCTCCGGAGACCTCACTGCCGCCGCGGCCCCCGAGCTTCTGTGGGGTCTGCTGCCTCTCCCACAGTTGGCGTGAGTCTTCAGGTGCTTGGCGTTCTCCCCGCCGTCTGGCTGGATGACACCCTCCTTGGGGCGGCCAGTGTGATGCTCTGCACCGGGGAAGGTCTCTGGTAAAAACACACACGGTCCTGGGGCGAGGCTGTGGGTGCGGACCGTTGGCCCTGCCGGGTAAAACCACGTTCTGGTCAGCCTTATACATAAAGGGAAATAAAAGACATTCCCAGGTCAGCGGCGGCCTCTCAAGGGTGAGGAGCAGGGTCCGTTGGCTCCA
>SJYC01091530.1:43-38494 GCA_006408675.1 Madoqua kirkii
GGAGCGGACCATCCCCATCCACGCTGTTTGGCTCTGAACCACAGTGGGTGTTTGGGCACCAGATTCGCCTTCCTAATTACGCCTCTCAGGCTGGTATTTCAGTCAGTTTGCGTTCCCCGAGCATATGCCAGCCTCCAGAATGGCTCCATCTCCGAGGATGGCTGGAGACCGCCCCTCCCACGGCTCTGCCCTCATCGCAGCGGGCAGCAGGAGGCCGGCCACCCTCCCCTCGGCCTGGCCTCCAAGGCCCTGCTGTGTGGCTCAGGCGGCCTCCCAGCTCCACACACGACCCGCCTCCCACCCCCACGGTCCCCTGCAGCGCGCTGTGCTGGCCACACCACGCCTGTCCAGCTCCTGCACCTGGATGTCTTTTGGTCTTTCTCCCCCAGCACCCTTGGCTCGCCGAGCACCCCTGACAGCTCCCTGAACCTGGAGCTGACCTGCGGCTCCCCTGGGCGTCTCCCACCTACAGGGCCCCTGCCAGTGCTCTCTGCTGCTGGACTGTGTGTGCACACACGCTGAGTCGCTTCAGCTGTGCCCCAGTCACAGCTAACCGAGCTCCTCTGTCCATAGGGTTCTCTGGGTAAGAACACTGGAATGGATGGCCATGCCCTTCTCCAGGGGATCTTCCCGACCAAGGGATCGAACCTGCATCTCCTTGCAGGTCCTGTATTGGCAGGAACCTCCTGCATCTCCTGTATTGGCAGGCGGATTCTCTACCACTAGCATCACCTGGACTGGTTAGTGGGCAACTGCCCTGCACACCACAGCCGTCTTCCAGGGCTTGCGTGGAGTCGCTGTGTCCGTGCTGTGGGCAAGAACAGTCGGTGAGGCTCCGAGTGGGACCTGACCCACTCCAGCCTGGGCACCACCACTTGGGACACAGGCTCCCCACCACGGGGAACATCAGGAGATACTGTTCCCTGAGTTGGAAACAGCTTTGCTCGTTTAAATACGCTGAACACAGATGACCGTCCCTGACATGCAGGATAAACGGGGCTTGGTCCCCTAACCACCTGACTGACCTGGGTCTTCACACTTAAGGTTGAAAGCCTGGCAAGACCTGGAAGGTGTTTGCAAGACCTGGAGCAGGAATACATCTGGGGAAGACCTGGGGCTGGGAGGCTCTCCTATTAAAATATTAAGCCTGTTTTCTGTGTTATTTGTGTATTTGTCAAACAAATGCTGTTGAAACAGACAAGACTTTAAAAGCAGCATATTCAAATAAAGTCCTGCTGGTCAATGTCACCGTTTCCCTTTGCTCCCTGGGCCCAGCACGCAGCATGGGGCGGAGGTGGGGAGGACCCCGGTCTCTCTGGCTGCTGGTCTCGGCGCCCACCAGCCCCAGCGCACACGTGCGTTTATTCACCTGTCTCTGTGCGCAGGAGGCCCGCCCCGCGTGCCGGCCTGTGGACTGCAGTTGGGGGCATCTGAGGTCTGAGAGCCACACGGTGACAGGCGAGGGCCGGTGCACTGGAGCGGAGGCTGGGGTGGGGACGTGCACGCTGGGGGCAGGTGGGAGTCTGGCGGCCTCGTCAGGCGGGGACTGGAGCGCCAGCTGCCTTTGCTGGCGGGCCCGGCGCCTTGCTGCCACGTGGCCGGCGGCACAAGCAGCAGCCGGAGTCTTGGCCGGGTGCAGCGGCATCAGCGCCAGGCCCAGCTCTGAGCCAGGCGCCCTGGCAAGCCCTGCAGGACGCACTGAGCTCCGAGCCACGGCCTGCGGATCGCAGATGGGCCTCCGCTTGCCAGCAGAAGCGGTGGTGGAATGTGAGGCCCCGCCACCCCACCCCACAGAGCCTCTGCCTCCCGGGGCGGGGGTGGGGGGCTAATGGAGCAGCCTCGGGGACCTCCAGTGAGGTTCTCTCCCCACGGCGGAGGCAGCCGGCACTCTGGGGGGGCCTTCCTCCTTCTCCGCACCCCCCCCTCCCCTGCCACTTGTCCAAAACAGCCAGCCCCTCCAATTGAGCCCCTGAATCAAATCTCTTTCGCAATTTGTCAAATTATGCAGAGGAGCCGGCAGAAAGGAAAGGAAGTCATTGATTCTATTATGTGGAAATTAGCCTGAAACAGAGACTGTTCCCTCGTTGGAGCAATTTCTCTCCGTTTGTTCCTGGAGAAAATTGCCTGCCTGTCCTCAGCTGGCCCAAGCTGGCTCCCCTCTCCAGGCCAGGAGGGATGGGGTTGTGGCCGTCGGCAAGAGTGGAAGGAAAGGGGGCTTTCCATGGCCGTCTTGGGAGGGCTGGGTCAGGCAGACTGGAGGGGTAGGCCCACCCGGCTGCCCTCTGCCCCGGAGACCAACTCCCGGCTCCGGATGGCCAGGGTTCGGGGCCCCTGTGGGACGGGCGGCCAAGCCCCTGGGTGGAGGGTGCTCAGGTGGAGGAGCTGGGGCAGGGTCGCTGCGCCCGAGGGGCCCCAGGGGACGGGAGTGCTGCAGGAGGGGCTGGAGAGTCCCGCTGGGGGCACAGACGCTCTGGGCTTGGTCTTGCCCCACAGAACTCAGGAAGAGACCAGGGTGTGGAGGGCCCACGTGCCTCTGATGTCCTTCCGGAGGGGACAGCTGCCCGCCCCAGGGTCCCCCCAGCCTGGCGCTGCTGCATGGGGCACCAGGTCTGGGGGCGGCCAGCTGCAGCCCCTCCCGGCTTCCTGTGAGCGACGCCCATCAGATGCTGCCCGAAGCTCCCACACCGGCGTCGGGAAAGCGCCTCCGTCCCTGGTTACAGGAGGAACTGAGCTGCGGCCCCGTGCCACCAAGCGGGCATGTTCATTCAGGACCCGCTGACCCCCGAACCCACCACCCTCAAGGGCTCTGAGCGAAGGCATGGGGTGCAGAGGGCCACCGGGGGCCCTGCTGGGCATCGTGGAGGAGACTCAGGGCCAGAAGGCTCAGGTGGGTCAGAGATCAACCTTACCTGGCCCTGGTGGAGGAGAGGGAAGCCCCTCCTTGCTGCGGCTGTATCCTTTCGGGGGCGGTCTTGTTTTTCATGAAATAAAATTTACGTGCCGCACCGCGCACAGGTCTTGAGGTTTTTGACAGACACGTCCATGCATGGGACCAGCGCCCGCAAGCGCTGGCGGCCACCTCCGCACCCCCCCAGATCCCCAGGGGACGGGAGTGCTGCAGGAGGGGCTGGAGAGTCCCGCTGGGGGCACAGACGCTCTGGGCTTGGTCTTGCCCCACAGAACTCAGGAAGAGACCAGGGTGTGGAGGGCCCACGTGCCTCTGATGTCCTTCCGGAGGGGACAGCTGCCCGCCCCAGGGTCCCCCCAGCCTGGCGCTGCTGCATGGGGCACCAGGTCTGGGGGCGGCCAGCTGCAGCCCCTCCCGGCTTCCTGTGAGCGACGCCCATCAGATGCTGCCCGAAGCTCCCACACCGGCGTCGGGAAAGCGCCTCCGTCCCTGGTTACAGGAGGAACTGAGCTGCGGCCCCGTGCCACCAAGCGGGCATGTTCATTCAGGACCCGCTGACCCCCGAACCCACCACCCTCAAGGGCTCTGAGCGAAGGCATGGGGTGCAGAGGGCCACCGGGGGCCCTGCTGGGCATCGTGGAGGAGACTCAGGGCCAGAAGGCTCAGGTGGGTCAGAGATCAACCTTACCTGGCCCTGGTGGAGGAGAGGGAAGCCCCTCCTTGCTGCGGCTGTATCCTTTCGGGGGCGGTCTTGTTTTTCATGAAATAAAATTTACGTGCCGCACCGCGCACAGGTCTTGAGGTTTTTGACAGACACGTCCATGCATGGGACCAGCGCCCGCAAGCGCTGGCGGCCACCTCCGCACCCCCCCAGAACTGGGCTGCCCCAGTGCTGAGTTCGTTAGGTTGGTTCTGCCTGTTCTGGATCCCAGGTAAACGGAGTCGCGTGGGCTGCCTCCTGTTTCTGGCTTCTTTGATTTAAGCCAATGTTTGAGATCCGCTCCCGCGGTTGCTTCCGTCCCGTAACTGGGGAGCATTCCGTCTTATCCCAGAATGCACCGAGGGCGCGTTCCGTCTTACCCCAGAATGCACCGACGCTTTTCTTTTTGCCGCGCGTTTGGGTCGTTCCCAGTGTGTGACTGTTACACAGGAAGCCGCTGTTACACACCTTCCCGCACAGGTATATCTGGGGACAGAAGTTTTCGCTTGTTTGGGGTCCATACCCAGGAGCGGGATGGCCAGGCCGTGGGCTGGTATGTGTTTAAGTACAGAGAGCCCTCTCTCTTTTCCAAGAGTATGGGGATCTGATTTCCCAGAGGAACCCGAACGTTCGGCCTTATTAATCCGGGGGCAGAAGCCCTGACTCCTCTTTAATCCGCATTTCTCTAATGATAGCGCTGCTGGTCATCCTCTCGTGTGCTTCTAGCCGTCTGTCTGTCTTCTTTGTGAAGCATCTGCTCATGTCTTTTGCAGGTTTTCATTGCACTTTTTTCTTTCAGTTTTATCGAGATTTGACTTTATGCAGCACTGAGTGCGTTTAAGGTGTGCAGACTTACATATATCATGAAATCGTTACCACAGCGATTAGTACAAATCCGTCTCCTCAGATAGTTACAGAAAATGGGCTTTTCTCTGATGAGAGCTTTCGGGACGATTCTCTTAGCACGCTCACTATCCCGCGTGGCAGTGCGACTGTAGTCCCGGGCTGGACGCTGCATCTCCAGCACGAGTAACTGGAAGTTTGCACCTTCTGGTCACCTTCTGCCTGTCTTATCTTTTCTTTGTAATGATAATAACGTGTGTATTCTGGACATAGGATGTGTGTGTTTGCAGATATCACACCCCCTGACTCTGTCCCTCTTTGTTTTCTTTCTCTTTTCTCTTTCTCCTCTTCCCTTCTTTTTGTTTTTTCCCCTTTTCTTTTAAGACCAAAGGAACTCCTCTGTTGTTTGAATGAGTGATGGGGGACATAATTTATACGCATGAAACTCCTGGGAAGGGGACAGGCCATGCCAAACCAATGTAGAGGAAATGTTAACCTGTGTTCTGGGCACTCAAAGCTTTATGGGGTCGTTGAGCAGAGTCCTCGGAGGAGCTGGGTTAGGGCTGGATTTTGAAAGATGGCGCGTCAGGTAGATTCATTCCTTTGCAAGTGATGGAAACTCAGCAAAATGGCCTTTAAACAAAGTGGAGGGCAAGGCAACCCACTCCAGTATTCTTGCCTGTAGAATCCCTTGGACCGACGAGCCTGGCGGGCTATGATCCATAGGGTCACATAGAATCAGACGTGACTGAAGCAACTTAGCATGCATGCATGCCTTTCTTCCTTACAGAGCAGGAAGTTTAGGAACTGGTCAGTTGTTGGCAGTGACAGATTTTATTTCCTTGGGCTCCAAAATCACTGCCGATGGTGACTGCAGCTACTAAATTAAAAGGCTCTTAGTCCTTGAAAGGAAAACTATGACAAACTTAGACAGCTTATTAAAAAGCAGACATCACTTTGCTGACAAATGTCAGTATAAGTCAAAGATATGGTTTTTCTAGTAGTCATGTGTGGATGCTAGAGTTGAACCATAAAGAAGGCTGAGTGTTGAAGAACTGATGCTTTCGAATTGTGGTGCTGGAGAAGACTCAGAGTCTGTTGAACAGCAACGAGATCAAACCAGTCCATCCTAAAGGAAATTAACCCTGAATATTCATTGGAAGGACTGATGCTGAAGCTGAAACGCCAATACTTTGGCCACATGATGTGAAGAATTGATTCATTGGAAAAGACCCTGATGCTGGGAAAGACCGAAGGCGGGAGGAGAAGGGGACGACAGAGGATGAGATGGTTGGATGGCATCACCGACTCAATGGACATGAGTTTGAGCAAGCTCCGGGAGATGGTGAGGGACAGGGAGGCCCGGCCTGCTGCTGTCCGCGGAGTCACAAAGAATTGGACACGACTTCGCGACTGAACAGCAACAGCTGTGGGCAGTGGTGCAGTGTCTCCAGGTTGCTGGGCTGAGGGCTTTTCTTCTCTGTGATTACAAGTGGCTGCTTGACTGAGTCACTAGGGCCTCGTTACAGCAGACACGAAAAAGAACAAGCAGGAAGCTGAAGGCGGAGGGCCGGACTCCTGAGTCTGGAAGCTCCAGGCCAGCAGCTCCCCGTGGCCTTGCAGTTTCCTGTGAATGGCCACACTTGTGTTAGATGGCGAGACATTTATTTCTTTTCTAAACTGAGCTTTGATTGACATATGACATAATGTTAGTTTCAAGCGTGCCCTGTAATGGCTTCAGGGCCTGCTCACCTGAGCCCTCGGTACGCCCTATTCCTCTGGACCTCGGGACCCAGGGCGCCTCCAGAGCCCAGTGTCCTTATTCTGCCGGCACCGGGCAAGGCCTGCTTCCTCCTCCCGATGGGGTGTGGGGCATCAGAGGCGGGGAGCCCAGGCCAGCTCCGAGGGCTGGGGCCTGAGGACTAGGAGGGCGGCTGTGCCCCCACAGAGGGGACAGAGCCTGCAGGCTGCCCAGGGCACAAAGTCAGGGGCAGCCAGGGTGGGTGGGCTGCTGGGTGGGCTGCACCCTCACAGCCCCCTCTCTCACACGGGCTCACCCTCCCCGCGTGAGCCGGTGTGGTCTCCGCCGGGACCCCGCAGTCCCATCCGAAAGCCCCCTCCCCCCCCCCTGGTAACCACACTCTGAGACAAGCTGGGGGCGACTGCCTTGGGGCTGTCTCTTATACACATCTGAAGGGGACAGGCCATGCCAAACCAATGTAGAGGAAATGTTAACCTGTGTTCTGGGCACTCAAAGCTTTATGGGGTCGTTGAGCAGAGTCCTCGGAGGAGCTGGGTTAGGGCTGGATTTTGAAAGATGGCGCGTCAGGTAGATTCATTCCTTTGCAAGTGATGGAAACTCAGCAAAATGGCCTTTAAACAAAGTGGAGGGCAAGGCAACCCACTCCAGTATTCTTGCCTGTAGAATCCCTTGGACCGACGAGCCTGGCGGGCTATGATCCATAGGGTCACATAGAATCAGACGTGACTGAAGCAACTTAGCATGCATGCATGCCTTTCTTCCTTACAGAGCAGGAAGTTTAGGAACTGGTCAGTTGTTGGCAGTGACAGATTTTATTTCCTTGGGCTCCAAAATCACTGCCGATGGTGACTGCAGCTACTAAATTAAAAGGCTCTTAGTCCTTGAAAGGAAAACTATGACAAACTTAGACAGCTTATTAAAAAGCAGACATCACTTTGCTGACAAATGTCAGTATAAGTCAAAGATATGGTTTTTCTAGTAGTCATGTGTGGATGCTAGAGTTGAACCATAAAGAAGGCTGAGTGTTGAAGAACTGATGCTTTCGAATTGTGGTGCTGGAGAAGACTCAGAGTCTGTTGAACAGCAACGAGATCAAACCAGTCCATCCTAAAGGAAATTAACCCTGAATATTCATTGGAAGGACTGATGCTGAAGCTGAAACGCCAATACTTTGGCCACATGATGTGAAGAATTGATTCATTGGAAAAGACCCTGATGCTGGGAAAGACCGAAGGCGGGAGGAGAAGGGGACGACAGAGGATGAGATGGTTGGATGGCATCACCGACTCAATGGACATGAGTTTGAGCAAGCTCCGGGAGATGGTGAGGGACAGGGAGGCCCGGCCTGCTGCTGTCCGCGGAGTCACAAAGAATTGGACACGACTTCGCGACTGAACAGCAACAGCTGTGGGCAGTGGTGCAGTGTCTCCAGGTTGCTGGGCTGAGGGCTTTTCTTCTCTGTGATTACAAGTGGCTGCTTGACTGAGTCACTAGGGCCTCGTTACAGCAGACACGAAAAAGAACAAGCAGGAAGCTGAAGGCGGAGGGCCGGACTCCTGAGTCTGGAAGCTCCAGGCCAGCAGCTCCCCGTGGCCTTGCAGTTTCCTGTGAATGGCCACACTTGTGTTAGATGGCGAGACATTTATTTCTTTTCTAAACTGAGCTTTGATTGACATATGACATAATGTTAGTTTCAAGCGTGCCCTGTAATGGCTTGATAACCTTTTGCTTTTCTCAGTGCCGTCTTAGATGCATTAAGCTTTACATTTGAATGGAATTGCCAGTCATTTCCTTTCTCTTCCAGTGTCTTCTACCTGCTCTCCAAGGATAGCTTATTTATTGCAAGGCTTCAAAGGTTTTCTCCCCCGAGTCCTTCTAGACATCTCCTAGTCTATCTCTCATATTTAGATCTGTGACCCATGTTGAGTTAATTGTTGTATACGGTGTGAGGAAAGGGTCTGTTTCCCATACGTTTATCCTGCTGTTGAGACGACTTTCCTTTGTGCACTGAATTGTCTTGGTGCCTTTGTCAAAAATCGCTGGGCGGGCTTCCCTCGTGGTCCAGTGGCTGAGAGTCTGTCTGCCGATGCAGGGGACACAGGTTTGATCCCTGATCCAGGAGGATCCCACATGCTGCAGAACGTCCAAGCCCGCACGCCACAGCTGTCGAGCCTGCGCTCTAGAGCCGGGACCCGCGGCTGCTGAGGCTCGAGCGCCCTGGAGCGCGCTCCCCGCCAGAGGAGCCACCGCGGTGAGGAGCCTGCACGGGACTGAGGGCAGCCCCCGCTCGCCCAACGAGAGCGCACACGCAGCAACGGAGACCCAGCACAGCCCAGACGGATAAGTCTTCAAAGGAAAATCAGCGGGTCGCACACTGGCAGGTCTGGCTGTGGAGTCTGCCTGCCTCCCTATGTGCATCCAGCCCTTCCCTGGTGTCTCGCCGCTTTGATTTCGGTGGTTCGGTAGCACATCCTGAAATTGGGTGGTGTGGGTTCAACTCTGTCTCTTCCAAGATGGGTTTTCTATTTCTAGGTGCTCGGCACTTCCAGATACGTGCTAGAATGTCAGCTAGACATCTGTGCATGTCTGCGGAAAGCCTGCGGGATCCTGACTGGGATGGTGCTGGGTCTGCGGATCTGCCTGAGGTGTCGGGAATCTCACTGCAGCAGCGGCCCCCCACCTGTCCGTCCCCCGTGAAGGCTTTTCTTCTCTTTCTCTCAGCAGTGTCTCTGGGTGGGACCTGCCTGTGTCAGGGTTAGGGGGCCGTGCGGGCTGTAACCAGGCTGGAAGGCCAGGACGAGACGCCCCCGACCCTGGTCCAGGGAGGCTCTGAGCAGCGGAGGAAGCTCCTCGGCTTCTGTTCCCGGTGGACATGGTTCACCCTTTTCAAACTGACCCATAGACTCGTGTGACCGTCATCAGAACCCCAACTGGCACTTTTGATAGAAGTTCGTAAATTGATTCTAAAACTGAACTGGACGTGCCAAAACTCTGGAAAAGGAAAAGCTCTTGTTGATGCTCAGATGCACACATTTCCATGGGGGCTGCCCTCCTCCCACCCCAGCCCCAGCCTAGCCTTGAAACATTCTAAGTTATCCTTCGTTGGAGGAGGAAAGGGAAAGAAGTGGTCCCAGAGGCCCCAAACCTGGCATCTCTGAGAGGCCCCAGCATCCAGCCCCAGTCTCCACTTTTGCCCTCAGGGTTTGGTTACACATTGACAAAGACACTCAGAAAGTTGAACAAGACTCAGTTCTCATCTGTTGTTATGGTTACAAGGAGGGGAAATAATTTCCTGTGAGGTATCTTCTGATCACGTTGTCGGATGCAGGAGCAGATTAGGAGAGCACCATGGTGATGTCCCCAGCCTGTCGGCCTCGAGACATTTGTTTTGACCTCGTATGTGGGGTTACAGTCTGCCCCCTTCACCAGGGAGATAGAATGGACCTCATTAACAGCCGTCAGAGGATCACTTTGCTGGTTTTATTGGGCCTGTTCTCGCCGAAACACTGGATTACGACACCGCAAGAGATCAAGGAGGCTGGTGTGTGTGTTTGGTGGGGGGTGCTGAGTGTGCGGGCGCTGGAAGGGAGCCCACCACCAGGCCCAGGGTAGTGGCCGGTGGTCTCTTTCCCAGAGAGTCAGCCCGCTGGCACCAGGACCCCACACGACCTGGAGCGACTCTCACTTTCCCCTGACCTCTGACGCTGCTCTGAAAGGCAAGGGGAAGGGGTGGGGATGGACCATGTGACCAGCAAGGCATCAGGGGTTTCTGGTCGGGGGCCTGGGGGCTGTGGCCCAGGAGGGTCTGCCACAGCCTGGGGTGCAGTGGGCTGGGGTGTTCCGTCGGCCCTGGGGGTACAAGGTGTATACTGGTCAGAACCCCAAGGCAGCCTGGGCCTTGTGTGGGGGGGGTGGGCAGGGGGGCGCCGGGGGTGGGGGGGGGCAGGGGGGGGGGGGGGGAGGGGCCTGCTCACCTGAGCCCTCGGTACGCCCTATTCCTCTGGACCTCGGGACCCAGGGCGCCTCCAGAGCCCAGTGTCCTTATTCTGCCGGCACCGGGCAAGGCCTGCTTCCTCCTCCCGATGGGGTGTGGGGCATCAGAGGCGGGGAGCCCAGGCCAGCTCCGAGGGCTGGGGCCTGAGGACTAGGAGGGCGGCTGTGCCCCCACAGAGGGGACAGAGCCTGCAGGCTGCCCAGGGCGCAAAGTCAGGGGCAGCCAGGGTGGGTGGGCTGCTGGGTGGGCTGCACCCTCACAGCCCCCTCTCTCACACGGGCTCACCCTCCCCGCGTGAGCCGGTGTGGTCTCCGCCGGGACCCCGCAGTCCCATCCGAAAGCCCCCTCCCCCGCCCCTGGTAACCACACTCTGAGACAAGCTGGGGGCGACTGCCTTGGGGGGTCTCCTTCCCAGCGATGGTTTTCCCACCTGCTTGGGCCACCGTTGCCTTTTTATAAACAAGAAATCTCTGCAAATGCAGCTCGTTCACTCCCCCTCCCCCCCAGAAGCTTCCCTTTCTTTCTTTTTTTCATCAACAAGGGTTAGAGAGGAGCATGTCTTCAGTGTCAAAAATCAGCGGGTGGGGCCTCTGGGAGAGTGTCTGGACTTACTCGACTTACTCTCCTGCCTCAGACAGCCGGGAAACTGGACAGAGATGCGAGGCAACTGTTCGCAGACACTGGACCGTGGGCAGCTCGGGACCTTGGTCCCCAACTGAGCGGACAGGGGAGTGAGCCCGCCGCTGCGCTGCCTCCTGCCAGGTGCGGGCCGGGGCCACCCGGGGCCCGGAGGTCCTGACGACTTGAGGAGGCAGGGCTCAGAGTGCCTGGAGACCCAGGTGGCTGGGGTCTGCAGGGCCGGAGACCTGGGAAGGAGGAGGGCAAAAAGAGCTGCGGAATCCTGCTCCCAGATCCCCCAGGGCCTCTGCCTGAAGGCCCAGAGCCCCACCCTTGGGGCGGATCTCCCGAGCAGCTGCGTGGAAGCAGCACAGACCAGGGCTCCAGGGAGCGATGTCTGAGCCGAGGGCCTGACCCTCCCAGCCGGAGGGGAGAACTCGCTGACCCTCCCCGGCCAGGGGGAGAACTCGCTGACCCTCCCCGGCCAGGGGGAGAACTCGCTGACCCTCCCCGGCCAGGGGGAGAACTCGCTGACCCTCCCCGGCCAGGGGGAGAACTCGCTGACCCTCCCCGGCCAGGGGGAGAACTCGCTGACCCTCCCCGGCCAGGGGGAGAACTCGCTGACCCTCCCCGGCCAGGGGGAGAACTCGCTGACCCTCCCTGTCCAGGGGGAGAACTCGCTGACCCTCCCTGTCCAGGGGGAGAACTCGCTGACCCTCCCTGTCCAGGGGGAGAACTCGCTGACCCTCCCTGTCCAGGGGGAGAACTCGCTGACCCTCCCTGTCCAGGGGGAGAACTCGCTGACCCTCCCTGTCCAGGGGGAGAACTCGCTGACCCTCCCTGTCCAGGGGGAGAACTCGCTGACCCTCCCTGTCCAGGGGGAGAACTCGCTGACCCTCCCTGTCCAGGGGGAGAACTCGCTGACCCTCCCTGTCCAGGGGGAGAACTCGCTGACCCTCCCTGTCCAGGGGGAGAACTCGCTGACCCTCCCTGTCCAGGGGGAGAACTCGCTGACCCTCCCTGTCCAGGGGGAGAACTCGCTGACCCTCCCTGTCCAGGGGGAGAACTCGCTGACCCTCCCTGTCCAGGGGGAGAACTCGCTGACCCTCCCTGTCCAGGGGGAGAACTCGCTGACCCTCCCTGTCCAGGGGGAGAACTCGCTGACCCTCCCTGTCCAGGGGGAGAACTCGCTGACCCTCCCTGTCCAGGGGGAGAACTCGCTGACCCTCCCTGTCCAGGGGGAGAACTCGCTGACCCTCCCTGTCCAGGGGGAGAACTCGCTGACCCTCCCTGTCCAGGGGGAGAACTCGCTGACCCTCCCTGTCCAGGGGGAGAACTCGCTGACCCTCCCTGTCCAGGGGGAGAACTCGCTGACCCTCCCTGTCCAGGGGGAGAACTCGCTGACCCTCCCTGTCCAGGGGGAGAACTCGCTGACCCTCCCTGTCCAGGGGGAGAACTCGCTGACCCTCCCTGTCCAGGGGGAGAACTCGCTGACCCTCCCTGTCCAGGGGGAGAACTCGCTGACCCTCCCTGTCCAGGGGGAGAACTCGCTGACCCTCCCTGGCCAGGGGGAGAACTCGCTGACCCTCCCTGTCCAGGGGGAGAACTCACTGACCCTCCCTGTCCAGGGGGAGAACTCACTGACCCTCCCCCAGCCAGGGGAAGAACTCGCTGACCCTCCCCGGCCAGGGGGAGGACTCGCTGACCCTCCCCCGGCCAGGGGGAGGACTCGCTGACTCTCCCCGGCCAGGGGGAGAACTCGCTGACCCTCCCCCAGCCAGGGGGAGAACTCGCTGACCCTCCCCGGCCAGGGGGAGAACTCGCTGAATACTAAACACACGGATGTTCACAGGATAGACCCCAGGAGAGCCCCGCCTCCTCAGCGGGATGATAATCCTGGAGGAAGTCGAGCCCACAGCTGCTCCCGGAAGCGTGGAGGTGGAGGTTAGCCTCAGCCCTCTGACTCTTTGCGGCCCCAAGGACTGCATGGACTGTAGCCTGTCAGGCTCCTCTGCCCGTGGGCTTCTCCAGGCAAGAGCGCTGGAGAGGGTTGCCACTTACTTCTCCAGAGGACCTTCCCGACACGGGGACTGAACCTGGGTCTCTGCGTTGCAGGCAGATTTTTTACTGCTTGAGCAACTAGGAAGTCCCAGAAGCATCAAAACCAGCCCACAAAGGACCAAACTTCGCGATGTGATGGGATTCCACACTCAGCATCCAGTCCAAGACCATGGGCAAAGCAAAGGCCCAGGAAGCTGTGTCCCAGGAGCGGGAGAAAACTCAGTTCATGGAGACAGCCCCGGAAGTGACAGGCAAGGATGCCAAAACACTTGCTATAAATATGTTCATCTGCCTAAGGACTCAAAGGGAAACATGAACGCGGTGAGGAGAAAAATGAGACCCAAAGGTTTCAGATGGAAATCATGACAGATGAAATTCAGCCCTAGAGTGACGGGTTCGTGGGGTGGGATCAGACGCCACAGAGAAGCCGGCAGGATAGCGTCAGCGTTGAGGGCAGGAGCTGGGGGAAGGTGGCCAGCTCGCCTGCTTTTGTAAAGAGAGAATTTGGCCACGACTGCTTCCGAGCTGCCCCATCGGACCTGAGTGGTTGTGACAGCAATCGTGTGGCTGAAACCCCATGCAGCCCTTTACGGAAGGAGCTGGCTGACCCTAATTTCAAATATTTACCTTGTGGTCTCCATGCCCCATGAATTGCAGAGCGAACCCTCTGCTTCTCAAGACCAGTGCTCGTGCTAATTTTAAGCCAGTGGCTCAGAAGGGTTCTAGTCAGTAGGACACGAGATCCGAGGGGGGGAAGGTAGCCTGGGTTACACGTTGGGGGAGGCGGGAGGTGGGGAGAGTCCTGTGAGGCTTAGTGGCTGCTCCCCCTCCCAGGGCTCCTCTGGGGCCCTGGCCCTCATCCTGGGCGCTGAGCGCCGGCGCCTGTGACCTGCTGGCTTTGGGGCTCTCTGTTTCCAGCGGAACGTGAGCCTCGCAGGCAGGGTTGTCTCCCCCAGTCTGTGCCCCGAGGCCCCACCCTGGCCAGCTGTAGAAATGGGCTGGCTGCAGGAACGGGCCGGCTGCTGGGCCGGCTGTGGGCAGTGGAGTCTCCCACCAACGCCCGACCAGGAAAACGCGACCTTTTTCTCAGCATAGCGTGCTCCCCTCCTCTCGCCCCCTCTTCACTCGGGTTTTAGCTGACGTCTATAATTTGGAAAGCCATAAAAATGAATACAGATGAAATATTAGAGGGCGACAGCATGAAAAAGCCTGAACAAAGAGGCCCTCAGTGCTTTAAACCGGCCTTAAAACTGCTTTCACGCACGTGCCCGCCCCAGCCTAGTGAAATTGATTCATTGACCAAATTGGCCGTTTAAAATTCAAAAGCCTGTGTTCCCTGAGCACGGCTCCCTCCTCTGCAGATTTATGGGGCCGCAGGGAGGCACCCGGGGTGTCTCTGGGTTCTTTTTTGAGGATGATCTATAGTGAGGCAACAGGCCCCTTCTTCCTGGGGAGCCTGCACTCACCCACGTGGTGGACTGAAGCAGGCGGGGCTGGCCAGTGCTGGCTCTCGGGACCCGAGGGCACCTTCGCAGGTGCTGTCCCGGGACCACCGTCTGCAGGCTGGCCTCCCCTGCCAGCTTGATACCGTCTGAGGAACCCCCCCCCAGCCCCCTGCAGAGAGAGATGAGAAGTGGAGGTGAACCCACAGAAGGAGTGAAGTTCGGAGGGGAGGCCTGAGATTCTGGTCTGTGGGCAGCTGGTGGGGCCTCAGGGAGACCGAGGGCACCCAGCCTCCACCTCCAAACTCACCTGGGCAGGAGCTCGGACAGCACTGGGCAGGCCCCAAGGCTGAGCCTGAGGCGACCCAGGCAGGCCTGGGCTTCCCTGCACAAGAATTTTGTGACAGTCAGCAATGCAAGGGTGGGATCTGTTTTACACCCGTCATTTCAAGGATGGTGAGGCTAATACGTCAGGATACAACGGCCACTGAAGGACAGCTTATTACTCACAGGCCCCAAGAGGAGGCGTCCGGCACACCACGCAGGGCCTCGTGGAAGCACCCGGGTGGCTGGGAGGCAGAGGGCTTCCATGGGGAGGAGGGAGCAAGGTCAGGACTGGCTGGTTTAGGTGAATTCACTGGGCTCTGGGGCAGGCCTGTCCCCGGGTACCTAGGCCTGGGATAGTGTGAGAGCCCTGGAGCAGGGCTGGGGGGTGGGCACTGGACGGGCTGGTCTGCATCTGAAGCTTACTTACGGGAGCAGGGGGCGTGAGCCTGTCACTGTCGCTAGGAGTTGAGTGCCCCTGCATGGCCAGCAAGGCCCCAGGTGTCAAACCATCAGAACACGGAAGATACAAGACGTGGTCCACACAGGGGCTGGGAGCCCAGGGGGTGGCTCTCTCACCCCTCACAGCTGGTGACTAGGCAGCGGTGCCGTTCCTGGTCTGGGAGCCGCAGGGGATGGGTCTCTCTCCACTACCCCCCAACAGGGGTTAGGCAATCGTGGGCCATCCCTGGACTGAGTTACACTGCGGGGACCTCCACCCCTGAGGTCACCTGGGCTCCGGCCACTCTCCTGCTAAACAAGCTGCCCCTGCAGAAGAGCTGCCTGAGAGCACAATGAGGGCGTGGGGGCGAGAGGCCGGGAGGGGCACGGCTGAGGGCGCTGGGAGAGGGGCACAGAGCCCATGTCCGTCCTAGAGCTCAGAGCAGGTGGGGCTGCTCCAACCCCCAGGGGAGCCTCCAGGAGGGAGTGCAGGTGGCCGAGAAAACGGGGAGGGAGACGGGCCTGCAGATGCTGTGGCCAGTCTGAGGCCTGGCTCAGGCTCCACCTGAGACCAGGAGGAGGGCTCCGTCTGAGCCTGGGATTCAGACTCAGTCTGGACCCGGCACTGGGGCCCGCTCTAGGCCAGGACTCCGAGTTCAGTCTGAGACCAGGGCCTTCCCAACTGTGGGCAGGGCTCGGTGTCCGTCTCCACACAGGACAGCTAATCTCGGGCAGAGGGAACAGGCGCCCATTTCATTCGAGAAAGCTGCGCCTCTGCCCCCACCTCCAGGAGCAGGAGGTGGGCCGGACCCAGCCAGACCTCTGACCGAGGCCTGGGCCCCCGGCACGCTGGAGGCTTCTCCCTGCCCCACTCAGGGTGCAGTCGGGGCTCCCCACAAAGACTCAAGTCTCCACTTTAATTACTTCATTTTATTTTGTAACTTTAATTATATAATAAGTGACACTAAAAAACCATCGTTAAATTTTAAGCCTTTGTAATAATACCATTTTATTACATTTTGATGACTTTATAACTGTGATTCTTTATTATTCGTTCTGTGTTATTTTATAATGGCACAGTGAGATTTTTAATATCTAATTACGGAACCCAGTGATCATTAACCACATCTGATATGTAAGCTCGCTGCAACCTGGTCCCAGGAGCGCCCGTGTGAGCAGAAATTGGAGAGCTGCCTCCTTTCTGGGTGAAGCGGGGGGCATTCTGCTGCTGGATCAGAGAGGACAGCATAGGGGTGCTGGGGGTCTCTGTGCAGCCAGATGAATCTCACCTGAAAGGTCATGGCCCGCCGGACACATCCAGAACACGTCCTGGGCTCGCAGGTGGGGGTCCTGAGGTGGCCAGCCCCGAGCAGCCCATTGCCCACAGGGCTGGCAGGCCCACTGGCCTCCAAACTGGTGGGAAGGGCTTCTCTGCACTTCAGGTCTGGACCCCAGGACATCCTTGTGAACTCAGGGAGAACGGCACAGTCCTGGGAAGTCCTGGTCTGCCTGTGAAGGCGTTTGCAGAAACAGAACCTCCGACCAGAAAGGGGTAACTTGCCAAGGTCGCCCTGAAATTCAGAGGCACCCCCAGGAAGAGAGCCCAGGAGCCTCCCCCTGTCTGCCTCCAAAGGGCTGAGCAGCCAGGACTTGCCTGGGCGATGGCGAGGTGGGGGTGGGAGACCTGTCTCTTATACACATCTCCCAGGAGCGGGAGAAAACTCAGTTCATGGAGACAGCCCCGGAAGTGACAGGTGACTGGGGTGGGGGCGGGACGGGGGGCAGAGCAGCGAGAAGAGGCAGACAGGTGGTCTCACACACAAGGAGCCTCTCCAGCGCCCCTTTTCTGCAGACACAGACTCCGCCTGGGCACCCTGCAGAGGGGCCCCATGTGAGGCTGTCCCTCCCAGCAGTGAGCCCCTCCTGTAAAACAGGCCTCGCGAACCAGGCTGAGAGCTCCTTGGAGGCAGACAGAAGGCCCTGGATCCCTAGAGAAAAGAATCCTAGACATGCTTGTTGCCGGGACCTGGAGGGTCGAGTCCAGCCCCTTTGCCCCACCTGTGAGGCCATCCTTGGCCACATGCCCCTGCCCCGAGATTCTTCCCCCATCCCAGGCTTCCCTCTCTTGAGCTGTGGTCTCTTCAAAATCCACACGGGGGGATGGGAAGGCCCCGGAGAGTCCTGGTCACCTCCCAACCCCAGACCTTGTGCCAGGGCCTCGTTTCTCTGAGCCCTTTGGGCGGTGAAATGGTGGATGTCTGGGCTTGGGCGGGTCCCCCTGGGAGCCCTACTCCAGCAGGCTGAGCTGCACGGACGCCCGTGGGTGACGACGCCCAGCCCACGCTGCTGCCTTGGCCTCAGAGGTCGGGGGTCTGATGCAGATCCGGGGTCGGCCTGCGCACCCGCGGAGGAGGACACACTCAGAATCTGGGGAGCATCTCCCCGGCCCGTTGCACCTGCAGGTGAGTTCAGGAAGGGAGCCAGACACGGGACCTACATTCTGATCAATAGCAGGAAAGTGCTGCCTGCGTCCATCTCCAGGGCAATAGGAGTGGGACGTTCTGTCTCCCCCTGCGGACGGCCCGCCCCGGGGCCTCTCGGGGAGCAATCTTCCCACGTGCAGGACCCACTCCTTCCAGTCCCATGACTCAGTAGATTTGCTCAGGCTCTGCTGGATTTGATCACCCTAGAAATCGTGTCATTGGCGCATCCCACTTGGAGGAAGCTCAATTACCCGAACCAGGAGCAGTCAGCATCTCATCCCCACGGCTGCAGTGAGGCAAGAACTGCTGAGCTTCTGCCCTGTTGGGCTTGAGTTTCTGCCATGGCAAGGCGAGACCCCGACTCCAGGGGACCCCCCAACCCGCTGCCCCACCTGGACATCCTGGTGATTCATGCAGGACCACTGCAAAATCTTTTCCCATTTGCCTAAAACTGAAAACAATCAAGCCCCTAAGCAGGATGTGTCTGCAGTGATCCCAGCTAACTTTAGGGGATTCTTCTCATTGGGCAGCACCCCAGTGCCCGGAAAGGGCTCTGATTCCATAAGATGGCTCAGCGCTCAGCTCCATGGTCAGGTACTCAGTTAAGTCTGACTCTTTGTGACCCCCATGGACTGTAGCCCACTAGGCTCCTCTGTCCATGG
This sequence comes from Madoqua kirkii, assembly GCA_006408675.1. NCBI lineage: Eukaryota > Metazoa > Chordata > Mammalia > Artiodactyla > Bovidae > Madoqua > Madoqua kirkii. The sequence continues at coordinate 18,282 of SJYC01091530.1, forward strand.
AACTCTTTTGGCAAGAATACTGGAGTGGGGTGCCATTTCCTCCTCCAGGAGATCTTCCCAACCCAGGGGTCGAAACTGTGTCTCTTACATCATCCTCATTAGCAGGCAGATTCTTCACTCTAGAGCCACTGGGAAGCCGAGGATGGAGTGCGGCTGCTGCTGCTGAGTCGCTTCAGGCGTGTCCGACTCTGCGCGACCCCACAGCCGGCAGCCTGCCAGGCTCCCCCGTCCCTGGGATTCTCCAGGCAAGAGCACTGGAGTGGGGTGCCATTGCCTTCTCCAATGCATGAAAGTGAACAGTGAAAGAGAAGTCGCTCAGTCGTGTCCAACTCTTCGAGACCCCATGGACTGCAGCCTTCCAGACTCCTCCGCCCACGGGATTTTCCAGGCAAGAGCACTGGAGTGGGGTGCCATTGCCTTCTCTGGATGGAGTAGGGAGGGGGGCACTTTCACAAAGAGCAGATGAAAAATCCCTGGGGCAAGGTGATCCCCAGGGGGGATCCAGGATCCCCAGGCTTGCCCCTGCCTGAGTGACCCAGCACAATCCTCCCACCCAGGGAGCAGGGTTCTGGCTGAGCTCCCGACATGCCCTGAGCCTGTGCCCTGTGCTTCCTAGCCATATGCAGGGCCCTGGGTATGGGGGCTCAGCCCCCCTGACCTTTCCAACACAGAGGGCAGGACAGCTTTTACTTCACTGAGCCTCAGTTTCCTCATCTGTAAAATGGGGATTCCATGATTCCATGCTGCCTAGAATGCTCTTATTTTTTCAGCTATAGCATTTGGTACCTTTTAGTAGTGTGTCTATAGAGTAGTGCAATTAAACCAGTATTTTTGTTGTTGTTAGTTAGTCATGTCCAGCTCTTTGCGTCCCACGGATTGTAGCCCGCTAGGCTCCTCTGTCTGTGGAATTCTCCAGACAAGAATACTGGAGGGGGTAGTCATTCCCTTCTCCAAGGGATCTTCCTGATCCAGGATTGAACCCACGTCTCCCACACTGCAGGCAGATTCTTCACGGTCTGAGCCACCAAGGAAGCCCCAGTTAACGGTAATTAAACCATGGTCATAATCTAATTTTAGAGCATTTCTGTCAGCCTGCCCTCTCAAGAAACCTCGCACTGCTAGGAATCACTCCACCACCCTGTCCCATTCCCAGTGGCCGCTGGTGTCCCTTCTGTCTCTGCAGTTTTGCTCGCTTCCACGCGTCGTGTAAAGGGGGTTCCTGTGAGGCCTTGACGACTGGCCGCCCTCAGGGAGCACTGCCTTCTCATCCTCGCTTTGGGCTGTATCAGCACTTCGTTCCGCTTATCACAGTGACTTTGCTCGTGAGGACGTGCCACATGTTGCTTACCTGTCCTTGCTGATGGGCATCTGGACTGTTTCCACCTTCCAGCTGTTAAGTGTGAGCTGCTGTGAACGGGCGCGTGTGAGGTTTGTGCAAACGTATGGCATCGTTTCCCACAGGGCTTCCATAGGGCCGTGGTTTTCGGTGCCCAGGGGTGGAATTGCAGGGTCATGGGTCACCCCTCGTGTGGTTTTGAGAGATGGCCAGACTCTTTTCCACATCAGAGGCACCACTCCACGTTCCCACCCATGGTGGGTGAGGATTCTAATTTCGCCACATCCCCACCAACACCGGTTGTGTTCTGGGTTTGGGTTCTTTTGGCAACGGCCGTCCTGGTGGGTGTGAGGTTGGTCTCACTGTGGTTCTGACTTGCGTTTGTGACTAGTGCAGGGGAGCAGCCTTCCACGGGCTCGCCGGCCCTCTGACGTCGTCCTTGGAGAAACGTCTCTCCCAGCCCTCCACCCGCTGCTTGGCGGGTTTCTTCTCTTTGCCCTGTTGACTGTCGCCCAGGAGTTTGTGAGACAGCGTGAGAGGAGGTGCCGCCCCCGCCTGCCTGTACTGTCCCCCGAGTCCAGCTCTTTTCCAGCCTTCCGAGGTTTGTTTTCTCTGCAGAAAAGGTGGGACTGGGACGTCAGGGTGGCCCCAGGGCTCCTTGTTCGTCTGACAGCTGCCCCCACCCCAGGCGCTCACAGAGGCAGATGGCACCAGTCAACCTGTAGACACTGTCCGGTGCTGGGGAGCCTGTGGGGGTCCACGGCCTGATTCTCTCTGAAATTGCTTCCGTTCCAGACGTGCCATGTGGAGCCTCTGGCAGCCTGAGCCCTCCGGGTCCTCTTGTTCAGCTTCACTAATAACAGGAAATTGCCCACCAGCTCCTGATGGCTGGCAGCTCTTTTTGCAACAGGAGGCCTGGGCCTGAGGCCTGGGTGGGGGGCTGGGGGACCTCCCCTGGGTGCTGTCCCCAGGGCAGGGGGAGAGCTGACCCTCGTCCTGCCCTGGGGGCCTGGGTCCAGGCGAGCAGGTGGTCTTTGTGTTCCTGGGGTTCTGGAGCTGGGTGAGTGTACAGGAAGGATGGGGTCCAGGAGGCCCAGGGAGCTGAAGGCCTGAGAGACCCCTGGGGTGAGGAGTTCTCTCAGCAGCACTTCTGCCAAGACTGCTCTGGGGAAGCCCACCCCTGAGCCCTCACCAGGGAGCCCCGGCCACCAGGCCCTAGGGTCCCCTGGGGTGGGGGCGGAGATGCCTACCCAGCGTCACACGGCCAGGGAGGGAGTCTCTGGCACCAACAGTCCTCTTGCCCTGACCCTGCCGCTCGTGCCCCTACTGTGCCCGGGTGTGGCCCTGCAGTCTAGCTAGATGGGCATCACACGGGAGGAAGCCGGGGCACAGAGAGGTTGAATAACCTGCCTGCAGTCACACAGCTGGAGTCCAGAATGGAGCCTGCGCTGTGAGCCCTGTGCTCCAGCCTGAGGGCTGACCTCCGACCCAGGAGGAAGCACTCCAGGCTGGGAGTGAGGGGGTCCAGGAATTGTAAGGACCCTTCCCCCACCCCCAGACAAAACAAGATGCTTGTCTGGAGGCGTGTCCACACTTCCAGCCTCTGCGGTCTTGGGTCTGGTTCACTCACACGTCCTTCCTGCCTCCCTGCTTTCATGCTGGAAGAGGATGACGAGGGTCTCAGCTCCCAGGAGCTGGCAGCTCAGATGGCCACTGGCCCAGCCGCAGAGGCACGGCCTGGGCTGCTGGCTGGCCTGGATGGAAATGCGGCCGGCAGGGCAGAACCCTGCAGGCTCCAGGGCCTGCCTCGGCCTGCCCCAGGGTGCTGGGAGCAGGCATGGGACTCATGTTCTGGGGGCTCCGGGGATGTGATGAGTGACCTCTGGCTGCAGGAACTCCCGCTGGGCTGGCGCTTCCCAGAAAGCAGTGCTGTGGGCGGGGACATAGCGGGCACGTGGGTGGTGTGTGTGTAAAGCCTGCATCACACTTGCGTGAGCAGGACCAAGCTGCTGGCCGGAGGCTTTGCCGCGGACCTGCCGACAAACCCCTCTCACAGGGGCTGGAGCCCAGCGTGGGGGGTGTGGGCCGCAGGTCCCAGGCTTCCGAGGCTGCCCATCACCCCGGGATGGTGCGTCAGGGAAGCCCTCGGCGGGGCCTCCGGGCTGTGGAAGACGGTTCTCGGGCTGGAAGGGGCTGAGGGCTGAGCCACCTAGCCGCCCTTTGCTTTGTTTAGGGCCGTCTTTGTCCCTCCCTCTCTCCCTTCCTCCTCACCCCTCCTTACCCTGTGGTTGGCAGGATTCTTGGGGGCCCCTATGGCCTGGTGGGCACATCCTGGGGGTCCAGGGAGAGAGAAGACCTCACTGCCATGAGATAGTCCTGAGGTGAGGGGAGGGGTTGACCTCTTCAGAGGGAGCTTCCTGGAAGGTGAGGAAGCAGACGCAGCTGGGAAGAAAGGAAACCAGCAGCCTTGTGTGAGCTGGCGGCCAGCACCCCCTGGAGTGGGGTGCAGTCCCCAGAAGGAAGACGAAGACCGCTGTCCCCCAGCCTCGCCCAGCGAGCTGGCAGGGCGGCCCGAGCTCCAGGAAGAGTTGCAGCAGGCCGACCCGGGACTGCGGCTCTCAGCTCCTGTGAGACGAGCAGCTGGCCCTCAGCTGGGCTCCCACCCGGGGGAAACTGGGAGATCGTTCGTCTAGCATATTTGTGTTTAAGCCGCCAGGTGATTTGTTTCAGAGCTTAGGGAACCAGTGCGCTCTGTCAGCTGGAGAGCTGGTGGTGGGGGACGGGAGCTCACGGAAGCTTCCCCTGGGGCGTCTCCCCATCTGGGCCACAGCTGGAGCCGGCCCGATTCAGGGAAGGCTGCTGCGGAGCCAGGCCCAGCCAGGCTGGGGGGCGGGACTCGACTGGGAGACTCGTGGGGAGGGGTGGGATAGGCCCCCGGCTCAGCCACTCCCAGCTCCTCCTTCCTGCCCAGCCCGCTGGGCACAGAGGGGCAGAGCTCCCCGTGGGCACATTTCCCCATACCAGCGGAGCCCGCCCAGCCCAGCGGGTTGGCAGGGGAGCCAGGATCCCCACTAGGGGTGAGTGCACCTGGCCGGATGGGCCCCCAGAGGCCCCTGGTGACCCCTAAGAGGTCACCCAGGCTCCTGCCCTGCCTCTGCCATGTGTTATGGATAAGACAGTACATAAGACAGCAACAAGTAAAATAAACAAGTGAGGCTGAGTCAGAAAAAGGCTCTGCGCTGCAAAAGCAGACGGTCAACAGAAGGGAGAGGCAGGCAGATGGGAGAAAACGCCTGCAAACCGTGCATCTGAGGAGCGGCTCATCCCCAAAATGTAAGGAGCTCCTACAATGCAACAGCAGGAAACACAAACGGCCCAGCTGAGAAGCAGGCAGAGGAGCTGAACAGACTTTTTCTTTTTCAAGAAAGTCCTACAAATGGCCAACAGGCACATGAAAATGTTCTCATCACTAGTGAAAGTGAAGTCGCTCAGTCGTGTCCGCCTCTTTGCGACCCCGTGGACTGTAGCCTGCCAGGCTCCTCTGTCCATGGGATTCTCCAGGCAAGAAATACTGGAGTGGGGTGCCATTTCCTTGTCCAGGGGATCTTCCCAACCCAGGGATCGAACCCAGGTCTCCTGCGTTGCAGGCAGACGCTTTTTCCTCTGAGCCACTGTCATCAGGGAAAAGCGAACGAAACCGTAGTGAGACATCACTTCCCCCCACACCTGTCAGAGTGGCTGTTATCAAAAAACAAAGGAGAAGGCGGGTTGGTGAGGGGTGTGGAGGGAAGGGAGTCCCGCGTACTGCTGGTGGGGATGCAAGTTGCTGCAGCCGCTGTGGAAGCAGGATGGAGGTCACTGAAAAAACTAGAGTTACCAGATCACCCAGCAGACCCACCGCCGAGCATGTTTGTTTTTTTTATACAGGTCTCTTGAAGTTTAATAATTTTTCAAAGTAATGCAAGAGCATCAGTCAAGAGAACATATTTTATAAAAGACATAATTTGGTTTAATTTACTATAACTGGTCTCCAAGTGTCTTTTAAATTAATTTATTTTAATTGGAGGCTAGTTACTACAATGTTGTAGTGGTTTTTGTCATCCGTTGACATGAATCAGCCGTGGGTGTACATGTGTTCCCCATCCTGAACCCTCCTCCACCTCCCTCCCCCGAGTGTATATTTGAAGGGGATAAAGTCACAGTCTGGAAGAGATGCCTACACCCCTGTGTTGGAAGCAGCACCATTAACAACAACCAGTAACGAAAGCAGCCTGAGTGCCCACTGAGGACGACAGAGGTGTGCGGTGGACAGACCGCGGAGCATCACTCAGCCGCGGCGGAAGGAGAGCCTGCCATTCGCAGCGGCAGGGATGCACCTTGAGGCTGGATCATGCTGAGAGAAGTCAGAGAGAGAAAGACAAGCGCTGTACGGGCTCACGTCTGCGTGGACTCAACGCACCGACTCACACACACAGAGCGGCTGGTGGTTGCCGGAGGCTGGGGGTGGGGGACCGGGGCGGTGCTGGCCTAGGGCTTCAAACTTCCGGGTGAAAGATGGGTGAGTTCTGAGGAAAGAAGTGCAGCCAGGTGACTCTCGTTGATAACGATGCACTTTTTAAAGTCTGTTTCTGACTTTTGGCCGCGCTGGGTCTTCGCTCCTGCGAGCAGGCTCTTCTCCGGTTGCGGGGCGGGGCTACGGCGCGGCGCCTCCCCTTGCTGTGGAGCCGGGCTCTGGGCGGTCACACAAGCTCAGGAGTCGTGGCCCACGGGCTTAGCTGCCTGTGGCGTGTGGAATCTTCCCGGGCCAGGGATCCAACCTGTGTCCCCTGCACTGCAGGGCAGATTCTTAACCACTGAGCCACCAGGGAAGCCTGGTAATACTGCATTTTATATAAACTTGTAGCTATGAAAGGGAAACCCTAATTTTTTCCTCAACAACCTCAGAACAGTAATTCTGTGAGATGATGCATGTGTTAACTGATCTTATTGTGATAAAGATTTCGCAATACATGACGTGTTAAGGCACTTCAGTCATGTCCAGCTCTTTGCGACCCCATGAGCTGCTTCTCACCAGGCTTCTCTGTCCACGGGATTTTGCAGGCAAGAACACTGGAGTGGGGTGCCGTTCCCTCCTCCAGGGGATCTTCCCGACCCAGGGATCAAGTGTGCGTGTCTTCCATCTCCAGCATTGGCAGACAGGTTCTTTACCAGCAGCGCCGTCTGGGAAGCCTCAGCAATACACACATGTATATCAAATCACCCATTCCACATTTTAAAAGTTCACATGTCGTATGTCAATCAAGCTGAGAAAAAAAGACAGGAAGGAAAGTCTTCCAGGGGCCTGGCCAGGCGCTCAGGCCCTTTAATAAAGGAGGCCCACGTAGACCTCCCCTTTCTCGTTTGGGAGGCTGCCTCTCCATGCGTTTCTTCTGTTTTCAGCTTCAGGGTTACTCTTGCTGCCTCTGTGGACAATGTCGTGAGTGGAAGCATCCTTGCTCTTCTATCTTAATACACAAGTATTTTCAGCTCTGGGGAAGCCAGCCCAGGGGCTGGGTTATGGGCTGAACCTTGTCCCCCAGATTCACGTGCTGGAGTCCTAACCCGACGGCGTCTGGAGCCGGGGTCTGTCAGTCACCCTTGTATGCAAAGGTCTTCGCACCGACTCACACACACAGAGCGGCTGGTGGTTGCCGGAGGCTGGGGGTGGGGGACCGGGGCGGTGCTGGCCTAGGGCTTCAAACTTCCGGGTGAAAGATGGGTGAGTTCTGAGGAAAGAAGTGCAGCCAGGTGACTCTCGTTGATAACGATGCACTTTTTAAAGTCTGTTTCTGACTTTTGGCCGTGCTGGGTCTTCGCTCCTGCGAGCAGGCTCTTCTCCGGTTGCGGGGCGCGGGCTACGGCGCGGCGCCTCCCCTTGCTGTGGAGCCGGGCTCTGGGCGGTCACACAAGCTCAGGAGTCGTGGCCCACGGGCTTAGCTGCCTGTGGCGTGTGGAATCTTCCCGGGCCAGGGATCCAACCTGTGTCCCCTGCACTGCAGGGCAGATTCTTAACCACTGAGCCACCAGGGAAGCCTGGTAATACTGCATTTTATATAAACTTGTAGCTATGAAAGGGAAACCCTAATTTTTTCCTCAACAACCTCAGAACAGTAATTCTGTGAGATGATGCATGTGTTAACTGATCTTATTGTGATAAAGATTTCGCAATACATGACGTGTTAAGGCACTTCAGTCATGTCCAGCTCTTTGCGACCCCATGAGCTGCTTCTCACCAGGCTTCTCTGTCCACGGGATTTTGCAGGCAAGAACACTGGAGTGGGGTGCCGTTCCCTCCTCCAGGGGATCTTCCCGACCCAGGGATCAAGTGTGCGTGTCTTCCATCTCCAGCATTGGCAGACAGGTTCTTTACCAGCAGCGCCGTCTGGGAAGCCTCAGCAATACACACATGTATATCAAATCACCCATTCCACATTTTAAAAGTTCACATGTCGTATGTCAATCAAGCTGAGAAAAAAAGACAGGAAGGAAAGTCTTCCAGGGGCCTGGCCAGGCGCTCAGGCCCTTTAATAAAGGAGGCCCACGTAGACCTCCCCTTTCTCGTTTGGGAGGCTGCCTCTCCATGCGTTTCTTCTGTTTTCAGCTTCAGGGTTACTCTTGCTGCCTCTGTGGACAATGTCGTGAGTGGAAGCATCCTTGCTCTTCTATCTTAATACTCAAGTATTTTCAGCTCTGGGGAAGCCAGCCCAGGGGCTGGGTTATGGGCTGAACCTTGTCCCCCAGATTCACGTGCTGGAGTCCTAACCCGACGGCGTCTGGAGCCGGGGTCTGTCAGTCACCCTTGTATGCAAAGGTCTGTAGACTCAGAGCTACGGTTTCTCCAGCCGTCAGGATGGATGTGAGAGTTGGATCATAAGAAGGCTGAACGCTGAAGAGCTGATGCTTTTGAACTGTGGTGCTAGAAAAGACTTGAGAATCCCTTGGACTGCAAGGAGATCAAACCAGTCAATCCTAAAGGAAATCAACTCTGAATATTCACCGGAGTGACTGATGCTGAGGCTGAAGCTTCAGTACTTTGGCACCTGATGTGAAGAGCCGACTCATTGGGAAAGACCCTGATGCTGGGCAAGATTGAAGGCGGGAGGAGATTGGGTTGACAGAGTACCAGAAGGTTGAGTGGCATCACTGACTCCGTGGACATGAACTTGAGCAAGCTCTGGGAGATGGTGAAGGGCAAGGGAGCCTGCTGTGCTGCAGTTCATGGGGTCGCAATGGGATACGACTGAGTGATTGAACAGCAACCACAAACAGACATTAAGGTGGGCGCTGATCCAGCATCACCAGTGTCTGTGACAGGGGCTCGGGACACAGACACGTGCAGGTGGGCGTCCGTGGGAGGATCTGGGAAGGGTGGCCGTCTGCAAGCCCAGCAGAGAGGCCTCAGGGGAGAGCAGTCGTACCAACACCCACGCTGGGCTTCAGTCTCCAGGAAGGGAGACAATAAATGTCGGCTGTTGAAACGCCTGTGACGCTTCGTGATGGCCGTTCCAGCAAACCGGCACCGACCGAGACTTGGGGTAGAAGGGAACCAGCCGCTGGTTCTTTCCACTGATCTGCTGCAGATGTGGGAACTGCTTCCAGGGCCCGAGAGTGGGCTCCTAACACTCAGAAGGGAAGCATCCAAGGAGACGCATGTGCTGGCGAGTAAGAGACCTTATTGGAAAGGGGCGCCGGGCGGAGAGCAGGAGGGCCAGGGAGCCCAGGGGAGCTGCTCTGCGCGAGGCTCGCAGTCTCGGGCTTCATGGTGATGGGATCCGTCTCCAGGTCGCCTCTCGCCATTCTGACTCAGGGCCCTTCCCGGCGGGGAGCGTCGCTCAGCCACACTGGATCCAGCGGGGGAGATTCTGGGCGGGGGGCAGAACGTGTGCCCTGGCGCCTCAGCCCTCCTTTCGACCTTTCCCAAGTTCCTCCAGCTGGTGGTGGCTTGCTGGTTCCCAGGTCCTTCCCAGAGCCTCCTGATCCTGGCCCCTCGCGCGAGGGGCCAGGGCAGGCAGTTTCAGTCAGCGTTTCCCCAACAGCGTCCCTAGAGGACTTTCCACGCCTGCTCTCAGCTGCCCTGCTGCCTCCCGAGGCTCCAGAGGACCCGCTCTTTGCTTAGCAAATGGGTAGCTTGGGTTCTGATAGTTTTAAGTGATCGATCACTGATACTTTAATTTACATTTCCCTGACTATTAGTGATTTTGAGCACTCTTTATATGCCATTTCCCATTCCAGTTTACTCTTTGATGAATCCACACTCTGGGCCCATTTTTCTTTTTTATTGGGTTGTTTGTTTTTCTCCTATCAATTTGTTTAACCACTCCACAGCTCATAGACAGTAGCTTCAGATGTCATTCTCATTGTAGAGAGCTTTTTGTTTCTCCAAACTCGTTTGTCTGTTGACTTTGTCTTAGGCGTCGATCTGTAGACGCGCTTTACGCGGCTGTACAGCCCCGTGTGTTTATTACATAATTACTTCAGAGTTTTCAGTGTTGTCTAGTAAGGACTCCTTACTCCAACACTGCACACAGTCTCCCAGATTTTCCTGCGGTGCTTTTCTTTCATTTCACTTTATTTCACATTTGAGTCCTTAATCTGCTTAGAATTTTCTCTCGATTAAGAGGTGAGAGTGGCTGTGCGTTCAGGATCTTCCGGGAGGTAGCGGAGCTGCTCGGCTCCATTTATGAAACGCCGCTTCCTTCTGCTCTGAAACAAAGCCCTTGACCTACATGAGCTTCTCAGTCAAGCCACGGCATTTCCCGATTGTGCTGTGAGCCTTTAGGACTTGGATTTGCCTCAGTCCATTTTGAGTTTATTTTTGCGTGTGGCGTGAGAGAGTAGTCCAGCTTGACTCTTTTGCATGTAGCAGTCCAGTTTCCCAACACTACTCACTGAAGATACTGCCTTTTCCTTACTGCGTATTCTTCCCTTCCTTGTTGTAGGTTAATTGCTCTTAGAGCACAAGTCTGTCGCGTCTGACTCTGTGACGATAGCCTCCAGTCCCCTCTGTTCCTGGAGCTCTCCAGGCCAGAATGCTGGAGTGGGCAGCCGCTGCCTTCTCCAGGGGACCTTCCCAGCCCTCCGCACTGCAGGTGGCTTTATTTCCGGGCTCTCTGTTTTGCTCCATTGATCTGTGTGTGTTTTCATGTCAGTTGCTGCTGTTGCTCAGTTCCTCAGTTGTGTCCAACTTCTTGTGACACCGTGGACTGCAGCATGCCAGGCTTCCCTGTCCTTCACCATGTCCTGGGGTTTGCTCAGATTCATGTCCATTGAGTCAGTGATGCTATCTAACCACCTCATCCTCTGTTACCCCCTTCTCCTCCTGCCCTCAATCTTTTCCAGCATCAGGGTCTTTTCCAGTAAGTCAGCTCTTCACATCAGATGGCCAAAGTATTAGAGCTTCAGCTTCAGCATCAGTCCTTCCAAAGAATATCCAGAGTTGATTTCCTTTAGGATTGACTGGTTGGATCTCCTTGCAGTCCAAGGGACTCTCAAGAGTTTTCTCCAACACCACAGTTCAAAGGCATCAGTTCTGCGGTACTTAGCCTCCTTTGTGGTCCAGCTCTCACATCCAGACACGACTACTGGAAAAACCATAGCTTGATTGTACGGACCTGTGTCAGCAAAGTGCCGCCTCTGCTTTTTAATGTGCTCTCTAGGGTTTTCGTAGCTTTTCTTCCAGGGACCAGGCGCCATATCATGGCCACAGTCACCATGCACAGTGACTTTGGAGCCCGGGAGAATAAAGTCTGCCGCTGTTCTGCTTTCCCCCATCGATTTGCCATGAAGTGATGGCGCCAGATGTCGTGATCTTAGTTTTCTGGATGTTGAGGGTTTTTTTTTTAATATTGTTTATTTAGCTGCGTCAGGTCTTGGCTGCTGCCTGGGGGGTCTTCAGTCGTGTCACGAAGATTCTTAGCTGCTGCCTGTGGGATCCAGGTCCCTGACCGGGGACTGAACCCGGGGCCCCTGCACTGGGAGCTCGGAGTCTTAGCCCCTGGATCGCCAGGCAAGTCCTCTGAGCGCCGAGTTTGAGCCATTTTCCACTCTCCTCTTCACCTTCATCAACGGTTGCTCAGTCTTGTCTGACTCTTTGCGGCCCCGTGGACTGTTGCCCGCCGGGCTCCTCTGTCCATGGGGTATCCTCAGGCAAGAATGCTGGAGTGGGTTGCCGTTTCCTACTCCAGGGGATCTTCCCACCCCAGGGATAAACCTGGACCTCCCGCACTGCAGGCAGATTCCTTACTGACTGAGTCAGCTTCCTCTTTACTTTCTGCCTGAAGAGTGGTAACATCTGTGAGTCTGAGGTTGTGACATTTCTCCTGGCAATACTGATTCCAGCTTGTGCTTCATCCAGCCGGGCATTTTGCATGATGTACCCTGCATGGAGGTTAAGTAAGCAGGGTGACCATGTACAGCCTTGTCGAACTCTTTTCCCAGTGTTGGACCTGACACTTGTTCCATGCCCGGTCAACATCTGTAGTGGTAAATCATGTTGGTAGCATGTTGCCATGTTGTTAGCATGATATGATGTGGTGAGGATGGCTCTTTGCCTTTCCCAGACCCAGAGGCCCGTCTAATCATGAGAAAAACGCCAGACAAATTTCACCTGCTGGTCATTCTTTAAGATACCTCTAACTTTTCTCATGTTGGGCTCCTAAATTTATTTTTAGAGTTCTGTATCTGTTTTATCATAATTTCTTTCTCCCTATATGTTTCTCTTTTCTCATTTTTTTAAATGATGAGAAAACCAATCATATATTTATTAGTTTGATCTTACTATTAAAATCAGCATTTGGGTGTATGATTTTCTGGACATTGTTTATGCATATAGTATGGGTTTGTTTTCATTTTTAATAATATTGCTATGGCAAGAGAAACTATTAAATAACATGAATTTCATTTCTGCTTAGCAAATTGATTCTTTTCCCTTGCTAGTGTTCTTTAATTGGGTTAGTTAATGAAAGAGTGGTATTTAATTAATTTTTATAATGAATTTTATTGTCCTTGATAAGCATTTAGAGGGTTGTCAACATACTGTTTAGATGCCACCGTGATGACCATTCTTGAAGCGGTTTTATACTCCAGGGTCCTCGGATCACTGGGGCAGCTGGTATCCTGTGCTGTTCCTGGGAGGAGAGCCTGGGACCCTTGATCAATGAAGAATCACCCTAGGCTTGCCTCAAGAAGGTGGGCGGGTGGGGACTGTTTCCCGTTCTCACCAGCAACTCAGTCATGCCAGCGACTCACAGGGCCCCCACTCCCTGTCAGGAGCTCTCATCCGTTCCGTCAGGGGGTCCTCACTTGGCCTTTCCTGGTCTCACCGGGGGTCTCACAGCCCGGACCCTCATCCGTTCTGTCAAGGGGTCCTCACTGCTCTCCTGTCCCCGGTCTCACCAGGGGTCTCACCTCCTGGCTTGTGGCACTGCCCACGGCCCTGCACCAAATCGGACGTGACGAGGGAGGGTCCACTGTAGACCCTGCTGGTCTGCCAGGAAGCAAAACGCCCAGGCGAGGCGGCTACAGGGGTCTCCTACAGCGGTTGGGAGGCGGCATGGCTGGCTAGACGGCCGGCAGGGGCCGCGGCGCCCTCGTCCACCGGTCTCCCTGGCCCCCCCGGCATCTGGCACCGACGTGCGGTGGGCAGGTACGCATGCGCTTCAGCCTTCAGCCCCCAAAGGCAGCACAGTGTGACCCCCTCGAGGGGGCAGTGCTGATGACCCACGGGCTGTGCCCTGTGCCAGGCACACCTGGGCACCGGGCTGCCCGACGGCGTTACTCTGAAGGATGCCATCACTGTACCCGCTCAGAGCCTCCTCAGAGCCAGTCATCTTCACACAAACCTCCCCGAGCCTCCGCCGTCCTCCGGCTGGAGCCAGCGTGAGCCCAAACTTGTTACTGAGCCTGGGCAGCCAGGCCTCCAGAAGTGTCCTCCTGGGGCTGCTCACGCCAGTAAAACAAGATGGAGTTTAATTCCAAGAGTTGCACGCTCCCACTCCAGAGTCCATCCTCTTCCTGACCTCCACTCATAATTTTTATGCCCTGTCTCCCGGGCCACTGACTTGGCTCTAGACGACGGCCACGCTGTCCTTCAGTCTGGCTCCGGAAGGGCTGCTTGCTAACTCCAGCGACACGCCTGCGCTGTCCTGAATTGCTAACTCCAGCGACACGCCTGCGCTGTCCTGAATTGCTAACTCCAGCGACACGCCTGCGCTGTCCTTGAAGCTCCTCCGGTCTTCACTGCCGTCATTCACGCTCCTTCCCCCGGCTCCTCCATCAGCAACATGGACTCTTTGGCTCTGCCCGGCCTTTTGTCTCTGGGGGTTGCCCTTCCCCACCCTCCTTGTTTGGGCTGCTTTCTCTCTTGGCTCCCTGGGCTCAGAAGCGATTACTGTGCCCCTCAAGCAGCGTTCTGCAGGCGGTGGACTCTGTTGAGGCTGAGGATGTAGAAAGAGGCGCATGGCTAGCTCCGTGTGCCTCCTAAGCTGCTGGCTCCACTTTCTGCCTCTGCTGCCGTTCCAGGGCTGCCTGGGAGCCGGCACCCGTCTTAGGGGGGGTGGGCAGATCGATCTGAGAGCGGAGCAGACCAACATTTGCCCCCAGAATCTTCTTCCCACTGTTTATCCTGGAAAAATCACATCGGACATCCCAAGTCTATGCCCCTGAAAGAGATAAAGAGACCAGGCCGTCCCCATGAGGACCAAGGCCAAAGCTACCTCTTCTCTGCAACTATCTGAAGGAAAGCATGTCTCCAAGCCCACCGAGGAGGACGTGTTCTAAACATCAGTCGGGTAATGGTTTGCAAGTCAGATTCTGCAACAAAGTGACGTGAAGGGGCGGCGTTTCTCCCCAACTGCAGTGAGCTGTCAGGGCCTGTTGGAGCAGAGTAACAGGCGAGGGTCAGGGAGGAATCTAGGGCTGCTTGGAGCCGCGTCCTGGAACAAGGTCCGCACCCCCGACGGCGAGACCATGGCGTCAGGAAGAGATGTGTGGTGGCTCAGGGAACTGCCTGTTAATCACAGCACGGTCAGGGATGAAAAGAACTGACTGACTGCCCAGCTGCCCCCTCCCTCCCTCCGTCAGCTCACCCTTGGCCTGTAAGCCAGGCGTCCTGCGTGGCCTGACGCTCACAACTCCCAGGTCTGTCTCGTGAGCTGTGGGCCCGTGGATGCCTCCGACCACCTCCCCACTGTGCCCCCAGGCGCCCCAGGCAATGGGTGAATTCAGCTCCCCTCCTCCTCCCTGGACCTCACCTCTGCCTTTGCAGGGAGGCCCTGAGCAAGAAGAGCTTCCCGGTAGGAGGTCCCAGAAGCCTGGCCACACCCCAGCCTGTTGTAGGCCACGCCCTTTGTGTCTTGTTGTCTGGGGAAAGAGAGCCCATCGGGGGCTGCGGGGTGGATGCGTCCTCCTAGAGATGGGTGGACGCTGGCCTTCCCACCAAATATCAAGGCTCGGGCCAGCACTATGATAGACTGCACAAACAGCCCCAGCCAGGCCTGCACAGCCCTGAAAATGGGGGGCCTCAGAGGCAGCTGCAGGTCAGCAGGTGCTCACCTGTCACCAACAGGAAAGCAAAATGATTCAGGCCATGAACTAATTCTGTACAGAGAATAAACTTCATGTGGGTTAAAGTCTTACGTTTGAAAGGTTGAATTTTAGAACAGTTAGGAAAAAACTATAGGAGAATGGCTTTATGATGTTGGGCACCGTAGAATTTCTTAAGCAAGACATGCAAACACAAATTATAAAACTGCCGTTGATCAGTGTGACTACTTGATAATTCGTATCTGCCGTCCATGGGGTCGCTAAGAGTTAGACACGACTGAGCGACTTCACTTTCACTTTTCACTTTCATGCATTGGAGAAGGAAGTGGCACCCCACTCCAGTGTTCTTGCCTGGAGAATCCCAGGGATGTGGGAGCCTGGTGGGCTGCCGTCTATGGGGTCGCACAGAGTCGGACATGACTGAAGTGACTTAGCAGCAGTACAAGAAAAAGCACCATTAACAAAGTCAGGAGTTAAAAAAAGATAAGCCACAGACCAAGAGGAATTATTTGCTATAAACATAGCCGAACAGTGTTTATCCAGCATATATGAAGACCTCACAGTAATCAGTGAGACAACAAGAGTCAGGGGAGGAGGAGGGGAGGCTCAGGAGGGAGGGTGCAGGCCGCAGAGAGCTGACGCGCTTTGTCCCACAGCAGAGACTAGCAAGGCTGTGAGACAAGACACTCCAGTAACGGAGCATGAAGTGAAAGAGCAGAGAAGAAGAATCAGCTGGAACGGGGCAAAGATGTGACCCCACGACTAACAAGAGGCGACTGAGTGGCCGGTGCCCTCTCCCCAGGAAACGGAGATGCAAACTGGAGCGGATCAACAGAGGTTAGAGCGGATCAACAGAGGTTGGAGCGGATCAACAGAGGTTGGAGCGGATCAACAGAGGTTAGAGCGGATCAACAGAGGTTGGAGCGGATCAACAGAGGTTGGAGCGGATCAACAGAGGTTAGAGCGGATCAACAGAGGTTGGGGATCTAGTGCTAACGGAGAGTAAGCTGCAGGGCAAAGCCAGGGAGGGGCGCCGACTGCACCCTTTGAAGAGAAACCTGCCCACTCCTCGGCCTGGTAAATCCTTCTCCCAGCAAGTCCATCTCTCCTTCTGGGGACATTGTTGCGTTTTGCACAGGAACCGGAAATGGGTGGCCCCTCTAGGACGACCCGTCAGAATGGAGGAAGGTGTGAGGCGGGGACGGGTGGGTCCTCAAGATGGAGGGTGCACAGACGTGGGCCACCCTGGACCCTCGATGTGGCGTGAAGAGGACGTCCCTGGCGATCCACCTGCCGACGCAGGGAGCGTGGGCTCCAGCCCTGGTCCGGGAGGATCCCCCATGCCGTGGGCAACTAAGCCCACGAGCCACAGGTGCTGCACCCTGGGGCCTGGAAGCCGCAACTGCCACTACAGCTGCCGGAGCCGGCGCGCCTAGAGCGCGTGGCCCGTGACAGACAAGCCCGCGCGCCGTAAGGAGCAACTCCTGCTCACCGCAGCTGAGGAGGTCCGCGCGCAGCAGCCAAGACCCAGCACAGCCGAGGAGAAGGAAACGAAAGAGACGCACAGCCACACGCAGGGCCCGGCGCCATTTGTGCAAAGCCTTAAAATACACCTACCTTTACAAAACAGCACACTCTATTGCAGTAAAGATACCAAGACGTGACCAGCGAGGCTACCGAGGAGAAGAGAGGGAGATCAGACGGGTGGGTGCTGCCCGGGGCGCCCTCCGTTTTAACGCAGCACTTTAAACATCACCCGAAACAAATAGGGCAGAGCGCTAAAGTCTGGTGGGCTGGGTGGTGAGTACAAGTCATCCTGTGCAATTTGTTTGGAATGTTCTGACTATCCGGTAACAAAGCGCTGGGACAGAGACCGGAGATCCCGGGAGTCGGGGCGGGGCGGGGAGGAGGGCAGGGACTGAGAAGAAATGGGAGAAAACAAGAGCTGCTAAGACGGCAGAACAGGATGACAGGATGGAAAGTGGAGAGTGGAAATGGAAAGAGGTCAGGGTGGAAAAGAAAGAGGAAGGAGCCACCCAGATACGTTCTTGGAGGCGGCGGGAGCCAGTCCCCGGGACTCAGCGCCGGCCCTCCTGGCAGGCTGCTCTTAGGGCGCACCGCGTGCCCCCACCCTGAGCCCTGCAGAGGCGCCGGGTGCAGGCGCCTCTCGGGCCTCCGAGGTCTGGGTCTTTGCTTTTCCGGAGACGTCCTCCGTGGACTGCGTCGGGCGTGTTAGGGAGCACCCAGCGGCCCGCATCTGCTTTAGTTTTCTGTTCCCAGTAGCAACACTGACCCACGCGGTCCCCAGGGCCCGGCGGAGTCGATGCCCCCCCCCCCCCGGCTGTGTCCTCTCCTGAGGCTCGGGGGGCGGGGGCTGGCTGGTGCCCACCGCCCGCCCGTGCTCACTTTCCAGGGAAGCTCAGTTTGGTCCACCCCCAGCTGGGCTCCGTTTGGTTCGGTTAGCCCGTGGCTCCTGACTTTCCCGTCCACTTTTGGTTCAGTTGACGTCAATGTCAGCTCAGCCCTGTTTGTTTCCAAGGTCAGTGTCTACTCTGCTTAGTGGCTCCTGTGCCCCAGTCCGAAGCTGGGTTCTGTGGGGAAGATGCGCCGTATGGCCTGGCGGGTCCCACCCCAAGGTGCCCCGGAGCAGCTATGCATGTGTGGAGGCCACGTGCCCTCTGTCCCCACGCAGGGCACCGGCTGAGCGTGATGCAGGCCCAGGCTGCTCCCCGGGCAGCCCCATGAGTGTGGGCAGGTGCGCTGCGGCCACAGGCGTGTCAGAGCCGGCAGGAAACACGCCGAAACTCAGGGGCGCGCGCTCTGCTCGGCGGGGTCTCCAGTGTGCTGTGTGTGCCGTGAGCTCCAAAGGCAGGACTGACGTGGACCATGCTCTAGAAACTGTCCGCTGGTTCCAGGTGACCCGGCTGCTGGGGGGAGTCCTGGGCCGGGGTCAGGGCAGCTGGGTTCTCAGGGCAGCTGACCGATGGGGGTCTCGTGGGGGGGCCACCATCCTTGTCTGCTGGGGCGGAGGTCGTGCTGACAGCTCCGGCGTCCGCAGTCTCTCCAGGCCCCATGTGATCATCGTGTTTCACACTAGCCTGTGGCTCTTCCCAGCTCTCAGGATTCCCCAGGACGGAGTCCCAGAGCTCAGCCTCTGCAGTGGCCCGTGAGGGACTTCTTGCTCAAAAAGACGCAGACCCCACCTGGCAGAGTCCTGGCTCAGCGGCTGCTCTCCTGGGACAGTGCATCCAGCCCTTCCCAGGGGCCGGGAAGCAAAGTCTCATCGTCTTCTGCCCTCCAGACGGCGGAGGCCCAGACTCCCGGCAAAACCATCCAAAGTGGAGTCTCATCTTCAGAGCAGGAGCAGGTTGCAGGGGAAATTTGAGGACCCAAGTTCAATTCTTCGTTATTTACGAACCAACAGGGAGGGGTTTATTACTCGGATTACTCACTAATCATCCCCCGTAAATGCAGGAACTGACAAAATCCCACAGAATCAATAACGTGGTAAGTTCCCCGTCTAAATCACGGCACCTAGCATTCTTGAGTAAACCTTTCGGTAATTTACAAAGGCTGTTGAATTTTATAGTAAGTGTTTTTCAAACCAAGCTGGATTCTAAACAATAATGACTTTTTAATGTGGCTCTGTGATTACATTGTCATGGTGAAATACGGGGGGTCTCTGACTGCATTCGAAATGAGCCTGGTGTGAATTACTCGCCGGCACAGACCAGCGCGGCCGCAGGTAAAGCAATCTTCATAAATTACCCTCCAATCCGGGTGGCCTGGCAGGCGAGGCCTGATGCCAATGTTGGCAACTTAAATTTCAGCGGACAATTTGTAAACAAGCTCTTCCTTTTGTTCCGGAGCGGTGGCCACGACCGAAGGCCTCTCGATGGCAGAGGGCTGTGCCGCCTCGGTCCGCCGGGCGGACACCGGCTGTGACCTTGTATGACGCCGATTACAGGGCCACCAGCCCGCAGGCCTGCTGACATGAAAGGTGAGGAGCTAGTCCCGGTGAGCCCTGTGCCCAGGGCCCTGTGGCCCGCGCAGCTGGTGGCTGCCATGTCTGGCAGTGCGGGTGGGGAGGTTCTGAGGCTGGCGCTGGTGGGGGGCAAGGCACGACTCTCCCACAGTCAGGTGGCTCTCCCTCCCTCTCTCGCTGTCCTCCGTGGCTCCATGTCCTGCTGGGAAGGCCCAGAGGTCCCAGCACCCCGAGACTGGGGACCTGCCCGCCCTGTCTCTGAGTAACTGAGTGACTGGGTGGTTTAGCTGCCCCAGGGCTTGGCACCAAGCAGGACTCAGAGACGGACAGGGCTCGGCGAGGGACGTTTGCCTCCAGGAACTTCAGGCCACCTGGCGGGATGGTGGGGATGGGAGGACACGCTGGAGTCACCCCCCATGGACCCTGTGCTAGGACTGTCCCTCAGGCCTCCCTGCTGCTCCAGCCTGGGTGAGGGGACGCACCCCTGCCCGACCCCGAGTCCAGAGCCGAGCCCGGCCGTGTCAGGAGCCCGGGAGTCGGGGGAGTTTGCAGAAGGTGGGCACACCTGGGCTTTGGGAGCCATGAGGGACTGTGGGAGGCAAGGATTCTGGAAGCTTCTGCAGGGGCAGAGTCTCCAGAATGGAAGCCCTCCCCTCCCCTCCCCCTGTCTCTTATACACATCTCCAGGAACTTCAGGCCACCTGGCGGGATGGTGGGGATGGGAGGACACGCTGGAGTCACCCCCCATGGACCCTGTGCTAGGACTGTCCCTCAGGCCTCCCTGCTGCTCCAGCCTGGGTGAGGGGACGCACCCCTGCCCGACCCCGAGTCCAGAGCCGAGCCCGGCCGTGTCAGGAGCCCGGGAGTCGGGGGAGTTTGCAGAAGGTGGGCACACCTGGGCTTTGGGAGCCATGAGGGACTGTGGGAGGCAAGGATTCTGGAAGCTTCTGCAGGGGCAGAGTCTCCAGAATGGAAGCCCTCCCCTCCCCTCCCCCTGTCTCTTATACACATCTCCAGGAACTTCAGGCCACCTGGCGGGATGGTGGGGATGGGAGGACACGCTGGAGTCACCCCCCATGGACCCTGTGCTAGGACTGTCCCTCAGGCCTCCCTGCTGCTCCAGCCTGGGTGAGGGGACGCACCCCTGCCCGACCCCGAGTCCAGAGCCGAGCCCGGCCGTGTCAGGAGCCCGGGAGTCGGGGGAGTTTGCAGAAGGTGGGCACACCTGGGCTTTGGGAGCCATGAGGGACTGTGGGAGGCAAGGATTCTGGAAGCTTCTGCAGGGGCAGAGTCTCCAGAATGGAAGCCCTC
>SJYC01091534.1:0-19228 GCA_006408675.1 Madoqua kirkii
ATACTGAAATAAGATATAAAACTATCCTTTCTCTTTAGAAATAAACAAGTAACTCTTTAGCAATAGTATGAGAAAATAGGCTGGGGTGATAAATTTCCAGACAAGATTATGATTGTGCATACCCTTTGTTTATGTTCTTCGCATGCATTTATAACTTCTTTTTCTATGAAGTACATAATTTTCCATGTTATTTTTATGTGGTTTAGTAGAATATTGTCCTCCAAATGTGCAAAGTAGCCACAAGCTTTGATATAGTAATTTGTGTTAATGTTTTACTAATTCCCAACAGTAGCTCAGCCTTTTCAGTGATTTCACACAACTCTCAGGTAATAGAATAAATGTTAAATGATTTTGCTTCTACTTCACTGAGCAAAACAACCTTGACAGATGACATGCTAAACCCTTCATATTTTCATTAATCCTTTGTTCATATTTATTCCAATACTTTGAGAATTCTAGCTAGCTTCCCAACTGACAGCTCATTAGAGTCTGCTCAGTAAATTCTAACTCATCATCCACCTTATGCCAAAAGAAACAGCCATGAGTCTTTTTATCAATTCTTTATATGCAAGCATAAGCAAAAATTTTATTTTAACATTTTTAGTATAAATTGTTACCTACACCAATAATATTCCTGAAAATTCTAAGCAAATTCAGATCTACTTTATTCTATTTCAGATGAGATATATACTCACTTTTTAATAAAATAATCTAATCTCTTGCTTTTGTACTTTTAAGGGACACTGGTTTCCATAATAGCATAAGAACACGAATTGGAAATATTTTATTTTTTTACTCTCAGTATCTATGATACTGTGTTCAGATACCAGCAGTTTTCTCAGAACACAAGCAATTTATTGAAGGCTCCTCAAAGCATATGAAAGGGCATGCAAAGACACAATCTGAAAGAAAGCACAAGAGTCTGAGGACTGCCTTTTGTCAAGAAAATTTTGAAAGAATTAATGATCCACCCAGAATAAAATGATTTTATTTTTTTTTTATTTAAGGTAAGAAATTTATACATGAAAGTTTCAGAGGCACATACTTTAAAAGATTCATAACCTCAGGATAATGAAATCCAACACAGGAATGTAAGAATATCTGAGCAATTATAATCAATGCAAGATATATTTTAAAGAAGTATACTACCCCCTATAAGCATATCATAGGCATCATTCTTCAAAATTACTGTGATAAAAAGCCATTTTCTTGACAAGAGGCAGTCCTCAGACCCTTGTGCTTTCTTTCAGATTGTGTCATTGCATGCCCTTTCATATGCTTCTCTGCAACATGTTAATATAGAATAGTAAAGTATAGTCTACAGGTCCCTAGAGCCCTAGGAGATCTGTTTTCACAATAATACTAAATTGTTATTAGCATCTTTTACACTGAAGTTGCTGACCCTTTATTTACCATAAATCGAAGTGAAGTTCAGTCAGTCATGTCCAACTCTTTGCAACCCCATGAACTATGTAGTCCATGGAACTATCCAGGCCAGAATACTGGAGTTGGTAGCCTTTCCTTTCTCCATGGGATCTTCCTAATCCAGAGGTCGAACCTGGGTCTCACACACTGCAGGCAGATTCTTTATCAGCTGAGCCACAAGGAAAGCCCAAGAGTATCAAAGTGGTGATATTAAATCATAGTAGTGACTAGTGATTATTTATATTCTTCCTTGCCATGCAGTTTTTAAAAATGTAAAACACCTAGTTTCACTTAAAATGTCTCTGATGAATCAGCAAAATTTTGAATTTTACTGAATTTTTATCCTTAAGTATATGTTTCTTTAATATTTTGTTGACAAAATAGGGTATCTATATAAAATACTTCTGTGGCATATAGAAATGCAATAGCAGTTACAGTTTCTCTATACATAAAGATTTCTATTAGATTGGCAATGATATTAATATATGTGATACTTTTGATATTTTGTAATCAACATATTAATCTTTAGATGATCAGCTTCTCTCAGTAAACTAATATTTTTCAAGGGATCAATCCATGATTTACAAAATCAAGCATCAGTGTAAAATCCATTCAAAATGTGATTTTGACAAATAGATTTAAATATAAGTCTACAAGCAATAAATGCTGGAGAGGGTGTGGAGAAAAGGGAACCCTCTTACACTGTTGGTGGGAATGCAAACTAGTACAGCCACTATGGAGAACAGTGTTCTTAAAAAGCTGGAAATTGAACTGCCTTATGACCCAGCAATCCCATTGCTGTGCATACACACAGAGGAAACCAGAATTGAAGGAGACACATGTACCACAATGTTCATCACAGCACTATTTATAATAGCCAGGACATGGAAGCAACCTAGATGTCCATCAGCAGATAGATGGATAAGAAAGACATGGTACATATACACAATGGAATATTACTCAGCCATTAAAAAGAATACATTTGAATCCATTCTAATGAGGTGGATGAAACTGGAGCCGATCATACAGAGTGAAGTAAGCCAGAAAGAAAAATACCAATACAGTATACTAACACATAAGTATGGAATTTAGAAAGATGGTAATGATAACCCTGTATGCAAGACAGTAAGAGACATAGATGTATAGAACAGAGTTTTGGACTCTGTGGGAGAGGGAGAAGGTGGGATGATTTGGGAGAATGACATTGAAACATATATACTATCATGGTAAGAAACGAATCACCAGTCTAGGTTCGATACAGGATACAGGATGCTTGGGGCAGGTGCACTGGGATGACCTAGAGAGATGATATGGGGAGAGAGATGGGAAGGAGGTTCAGGATTGGGAATTCATGTACACCCGTGGCAGATTCATGTCAATGTATGGCAAAACCAATACAGTATTGTAAAGTAAAATAAAAATAAATAAATAAATAAAAAGAACAAAAAGATAAATATAAGAAGGAATAAGTCATCTGGTTGCATTGTGTGGGGAAATCAAGATGGCACCAGTCAATCTCCCTTGCCTCACGCTCTCAGGCCCTCACTCCCCGTGTTCTGTAAACAATGACTTTATATGGATTTGTAATGCCTGAGTTCACTTATAGCACTGCCCATGTACATCATGATTCTTTCTTGGGTACAGGCTACTTTTGTTCTATTAATATATTTAAGCTCCAACTGGAAAAGCCCAGAAGGGTTGTGTGCGATTATGTTGTGTTATGTTATGTCTGCTGCTACAGCTGCTGTGCCAGCTTGAAGAGTATAAGCTTGTGCAGTTTTTACAGCTCCTCACATTTTCTCCCAGCCTCTTGGCTTGTGCCTTGCCTACCATCAGTTCAGCAAACTATGTTCACAGTCAGATACAGTGAGACAATACGCATCATGAGCAGGATCAGCAATACAATTGGTGTAATCGGCAGGATACCCAGGAGGTAGAGGAGCCTGAGGCTCCACTGGATGGAGGAAGCCAATGGCCAACATCCTCTCAGCGTGGGCTCTAGTGGAAGCTAGGAAGTGGTGGATAGTTCACTGGATAGCATTCAAATGGTGTTATAGGCAGTGAGTTCCTTTTTGGCAAACAAGTGGTACCAACTGATGTTGGCACCGTGGAGTGGGTTTTTCTGACTGCCTTGAAGGTGAATATGGACAGTACTCACCATGATGCTGTGCCAGTGTGCAATGTGCAGAGATGCTTGGCAGAACAAGAGCAATGTATATTGGCATTAAAGCAAGAAAACCATTGCCTTGAAGAAGTCAGCATCTCGACAGTGAGGCAGTAGGTGATGGTGATGGTGGACTAAGGATGGACTAAGATTATGAGACTAAGGATGATGCTGATAAATGTTATGAGACCATGGATCCTCGTTTGGCACCAAGGCACTTTGTGAAGCAGAAACTGAAGTGTGAGCAGCCTACGGCTTGGGAGGGACATTCTCAAAGTACCCTGATGTGACTGAGTTCATGACATAATGACCATATACCCTGATGGAGTTTGTTGACTTGTGTACACAATTTCAGCAAAAGCAAGGGGAACCCTTGGTAGTATGGCTTGTATGACCTTGAGACACAGGAGTGGATGGTATCCTGTGTTCTGGGGAAGAGGTAAAATGGTTGGCATCTCTAACCAGTCACTCCTCACTGAGACAAAAGTTGCACAATGCTAGGCAAATCCATGAGGGTGCCTAACCAAATTCACACCCTCATGGAATGGATTAACTCTATCATCTGCACTATGTGGTCAAATGTGGGTGAGCTCTCAGGTGGTGTAAGTAAATGTCATACCTATGCTGAGGCTGAGTTGACCCAAGTCATGATAGAACTGGGCATGGAGCAGTCAATATTTAACCTTAGTACCCAAGGCCCTGATGATGAGCATTTTCTGGTGGCATTCAAGACACAATTTTGAACACTGCCCAGTCTGTCTCTTTTGGATTCCTGACTGCTATTCTTGTACCCTATGTGGGCACCATATCTATGAGGTGACCTCGATGATGGCTAGCTTGGGAGAAATAGAGGAATGGCAGCAGGAAAGGGGATTAGAAGTATGTAGACCCCAAAGGGGGACCAATCTGGTAAAGACCCCGTCCAGGTGACATGAATGCAAGTGCAAGTGATTTGTCGGCAGTGGGAGTTGACATAAATAAAATTGATAGACAGTCTAATAACCTTGTCCTAGAGCTATGGAGAGAATTGAGACTGGAGCAATAGTTTACCAAGTTTGGGACGCACTCACAGCAAGAGATATAGATGGTTTAGTTAGAAGATTACATGGTGCCTGAGGATGTTCCTTGTGATGATGCCCTTTTCCACTTTGAATAGGGCTCACACCAACGTGTCCTCCTGAACAGCCCAAGCAGGGACTGGAGGCCCCATGTAGGACTTGTAATTCACTGTCACAAGCTAATATACAGACAGTAAAGGACTTATTTGGCACCGGAGCTGAATGCAATCTTGGTAAGAGGACAATTTTCAAAGGTAAGAAGCTGTGCCCTTACCTTTGAAAATTGGATGGTTCCCTATGTGGTGTTCCTGCTGCTGCTAAGTTGCTTCAGTGGTGTCCAACTCTGTGTGACCCCATAGATGGCAGTCCACAAGACTCCCTCCTCCTTGGGATTCTCCAGGCAAGAACAATGGAGTGGATTGTCATTTCCTTCTCCAATGCATGAAATTGAAAAGTGAAAGTGAAGTCACTCGGTTCTGTCTGATCCTTTGTGACCCCATGGACTGCAGCCCACCAGGTTCCTCCATCCATGGCATTTTCCAGGCAAGAGTACTGGAGTGGGGTGCCATTGCCTTCTCTCTTTGTGGTGGTATACGGTAAAGGCTGTGTCCTATGATGTGCTACTAATCTCTGATTTTATTGTAGATTTAGAACAATATGTAAGCATTGGGGATCATGTGGATGGTCTGTGAATGCTTCAAAGATTCTCACTGAATGCCAGAGTCCAGCTCCAGCAGCCAGGGAATAAGCCTGAAGGGATGGGTGGTGTCGGCGAGTAATGATGCAGCCTCTCATTTAGTTTTCTTGAACTACATGTTTATTTCAAGCTTTAGATTTTCTTTTATACTTTGACGAAAGCATTAGGTTAGAGGTTTGACATTTTCAATTTCCCCTCACTCAGATTTATTGTCTCCATAGATCATTGTTGTTCTACAAGCAGAGTTTCTGCTTCAGCAGTTCTCTCAGAATTGTGTTTACTTTTACTCGTGATTACATTGTAACTTGTGCTTATATCTGGGCTGCATACCACAAACCTCAGTTTCTTTCTTATCTTTCTAAATTCTGTTTGGCCCTAGTATCCTGATCTCACTATCTCTTAAGAAGACTTCTAGCTATTAATATCTCTAACATTCCTAATCTCGATAAGCTATGGTAAAATATGCTACTTTACAACCTTCCTTAAATCTTTAGCTTCTAACTATTTTTAATTATTCCTAAGCCCTAAATTCAGCAAACTCCTTTGCCATAAACATTTCCCTCACAAATTAATTTCAGATAACAATCCTTCCTATGGCCTCAAGCTGCAGCCTACATGCACATCCCAGCACACTCTTTTGTAAAGATCCTTGAATAAATGTCAATGATTAACTTTATGAATTATTCTCTGAGCCCAACTGCAGAAGGCTTTGTGCCTTCTCATGCTCCTCTCAAGAGCAATAAACACCTTAATATTTTTTTTTCCAGTCAACTCAGCTGAGGAAAGTAAAAAAAAAAACAAGTCAGAATCACAAGGCCTAACTCCTTCATCCTGGCTCCGTGCCTGTGGGACAAGAGAGGAAGTTGGGGCCGTGCCTCCATTTTGTCAGCAATGCCTAGCACAGCTCCCTACAATTGAAGAGGTGAATCTGGCAACTGTGGGGGTTTTCCAGGTCTTAAATGAAAACCCCATAGGGTAAAGTTGTCCCCGTGGAGGCTTTGCTGCAACTTTCACAAGGACAAATAATGAACTAGACTTGGTCATGGAAGATAAAAGCACTCCAAACACAGTAAGTGGCTCTTCTAGTCCATTAGGGCAAGGACTGCAACATGAGTTCCAGGTGATACCTGGTGTTGAGTTTTGCTATGTATTGAGGATCTAACTGTTTCTTGTTATAGCTGTTGCTGTTACAAGATGTAAATCCAGGGTTCAGCGTTACTTGCCAAGGAATTCACAGAAGATGGACTGTGTATGTATAGTGAGGCAAGAGACCATGAAAGGGTGGAATGTGGGAAAATTAAACAAGATGGCACCAGTCAGTCTTTTGCCCCAGGCTATCACATCCTCTTACCCCATGTTCTCTAAACATTGACTTTGCATGGTTGTGTGATGGCTGAGATCACTTAGAGCACTGCATAGGCACATCACAAGAAACTCACTTCGCCACAGGCTGCTTTTGTTCCATAAGCATATATAAGCTTCACTTGGAAAAGACCAGAAGGGTTTTGTGTCATTATGTTATATTGTGTCTGCTACTACTGCTGCTGTGCTAGTCAGAAGAGAAAAAAATGTGTCTCCAGTTCCTGTGGCTCCTCTTAGCTCATGCCATGCCTACCATGGGTTCTGTAAACAGTGTGTACAGTGAGATACAATGAGATAATTGGCATCAGGAGCATGATAAGCAATACATAAGGTTTCATATCTGTAAAACCACAAAGTATATCCCCACTAATCTGGAAAGGCTATTCAAATACTTCTCCCTTTGCCAAATTTGGAAGCCCAGATATTCTGCATGTACTACAATAAAACAATGAATTGTAGAACAGTAAATAATACTAAGAGTCTTCCCTGGTGGCTCATTCAGTTAAAAAAAAGTCTGCCTGCAATGCAAGAGACCTTAGTTCAACACCTGGATAAAGAAGATCCCCTGGGAAAGGAAATGGCAATCCAATCCAGTATTCTTGCCTGGAGAATTCCATAGACAGAGGAGTCTGGTGAACTACAGTCCAACTGAGTGTAATATTCTTATATCTAGCCAGACATTAATGAGTTTGTAGAAGTATAACTCAATGCCATTTTTCTCCCCCATATTTTCTATAAAATACCTTTTAATACACATTTTTTATGTTAAAAGCGTTACCATTGTTATTTTTCATTCAACTCATATAATTAAAAGTTAGTTTTAATTTCTAATATGGTAAATATCAGTAGATATAACTTTACATGACTTAGGAGTCATTGATCTAGAATCTTTGCTTTTAGTCTTATATTTTGTTATTCAAAGAAAGATGCATGTTTTCTTTTGTTCTCAGTTTTTATTTTACTTTTAAAAAAATCTGTGCTGGTTAAAATGTTCTCAATTGTCTTCAAGCCAATCTGTTAAGAATCATCACTCTCCTTTTTCACATTCTCAGAGGGTTCCAAGCCCTGCACATTCTACCTCATATCCTCTTTTCCTAATTTGGGCACATCTAGGAAGCATTTGGAATGCAAAAGTAGGAAAGAGTATCCAAGAGACACCTGGAATAACAGGCAAATTTGGTCTTGGAGTACAAAATGAAGCAGGGCAGAGGCTAACAGAGTTTTGCCAAGAGAATGCAACTGTCATAGCAAGAACTCTCTTCCAACAACACAAGAGAAGATTCTACACATGGACATCATCTGATGGTCAATATTGAAATCAGATTGATTATATTCTTTGCAGTCAAAAATGGAGAGCTCTATACAGTCAGCAAAAACAAGACTAGGAAATGACTGTGGCTAGAATCATGAACTCCCTATTGCCAAATTCAGACTTAAATTGAAGAAAGTAGAGAAAACCACTAGATCATTCAAGTATGACCTAAAACATATCCCTTATGATTATACAGTGGAAGTTACAAATAGATCAAGATCTGACAGATAGAGTGCCTGAAGAACTCTGAATGGAAGTTCATGACACTGTACAAGAGGCAATTACAATGGATAAGAAAGCCGTGGTACATATACACAATGGAGTATTACTCAGCCCTCAAAAAGAATAAGTTTGACGCAGTTCTAATGAGATGGATGAAACTGGAGCCGATTATACAGAGTGAAGTAAGCCAGAAAGAAAAACACCAATACAGTATACTGACACATATATATGGAATTTAGAAGACAGTAATGATGACCCCGAAAGTGAGACAATATAAGAGACACAGAGGTATAGAACGGACTTTTGGCTTCAGAGGGAGAGGGAGAGGGTGGGAAGATCTGGGAGAATGACAACGAAACATGTATACAATCATATGGGAGATGAAGCACCAGTCTATGTTCAATACGGGATACAGGATGCTTGGGGCTGGTGTATGGGATGAACTGGGGGGATGGGCAGGGAAGGGAGGTGGGAGGGGGCTTTAACATGGGGAGATCGTCTACACCTGTGGCTGATTCATGTCAATGTATGGCAGAACCAATATAGTACTGTGAAATGGAATAAGCATTAAACAAAAATAAAAAAATAAAAATTAAAAAAAAAAAAGAATATTATCTGTATTAGCTGGCTAGGAATGCCATAACAAAGTACCACAGTCTAGGTGGTTTAAACAATAGAAATTTATTTTCCCACAATTTTGGAGGCTACAAATTTGAGATCAAAGTGTGAGCACTGTTGGTTTCCTCTGAGGTCTCTGTTTTTGACTTGTAGATGGCTGTGTTCTGCTTGTCTTGACATGGTTGTCCTTCTATGTATGTCTGTGTCCTAATCTCCTCTTCTTCTAAGGACACTAGTCAAATTGGATTAGGGCCCATCCTAATAACCTCATTTTAACTCAATTACTCTTTTAAAGAGCCTTATATCCAAATACAGTCACATTCTGTAGAACTTCAGAATATGCATTGAAGGGAAGGTACATGATTCAGCTCATAACCCCCTCTTTTGTAGAAGTGTCTTCAAGTCTCTTGCCCATCTTTGAGTTATCTGCTATAAAGTCTTTATTGAATTTGTTATAATATTGCTTATGTCTTATGTTTTAGTCTTTGGCCACAAGGCATGTTGAATCTTAGCTCCCTGACCAGGGATCAAACCAGCTCCCCATGCATTAGAATGCGAAGTTTCAACCACTGGACCACCAGGGAAGTCCCTAAAATCTCTTTATATATCCTGAATTCTGTCTTCTTTGCCCTCTTCTCTCTCAATGGACTCTAGCTTTACATATATTAGACCTTTTTATTGTGTTCCTTATGCCTCTTACATTCTCTGTCTCTCTCTCTCTTTCTGCTTCAGTCTGGGCATTTTATTCTGACCTATATCCAATTTTATTTTCTCTTTAGCTGCACTGAATCTACTTATCAAATTAACCTATTCAATGCTTACCTTTCATTTTTCAGTTCTAGAACTTCCATTGGGTTCAAACTTATAGTTTTCAGTTCTCTGAAAAATTATCCACTTAGTTCTTTAATTTCTTAAACACATTCTCATAGTTATTTTAAAATCATGTCTAAAAACTCCAACATTTGTATCTCCTATGGCTCTGTTCATATTTTCTTTCTGGTTTAGGTCAGTCGTCCCTTTTGTAGGCTTCATTCTTTTTTTTTTTATTGAACTTGAGACTTGTACATGAAGAAATATGAAGGCAATTTGAGGCTCTGGGTTGACTGTTACTTTGGCCAAGAATTTAGGCCAGAGGTAGACCATCTTAACTCAATCTGGGGTTAAAATCATGCAGAGCTAGGCAGGAGTTCTTGTGAAGCCTATTTCCCATTCCCATTGACTCCCAGGACAAAGCCTTTCAGGATCCCAACTGCCTGCCTGGAGAATTCACCAGGAAACCTTTTCTGAGCTCCATCTTTTTGCTCCTCCATTTTTTGTTGTTGTTGTTGTTCCTGTAGCTTCTGGGACTTCTCATGGAACTTCTCAGCACACATCTATCTGCTGCTGCTGCTGCTGCTAAGTCACTTCAGTCGTGTACGACTCTGTGAGATGCCATAGATGGCAGCTTACCAGGCTCCCCTGTCCCTCAGATTCTCCAGGCAAGAACACTGGAGTGGGTTGCCATTTCCTTCTCCAATGCATGAAAGTGAAAACTGAAAGTGAAGTCACTTATTCTTGTCCGACTCTTAGCAACCCCATGGACTGCAGCCTACCAGGCTCCCCTGTCCATGGGATTTTCCAGGCAAGAGTGCTGGAGTGGGTTGCCATTGCCTTTTCACACATCTATCTGGCATCTCTAAAATAGAATTTAAATGCCAAGCCCACACATCTTGACTTTCTTTATTTCCAGGTCTTGTTCCTGCAAATTGTCATTGTCTTTCCCAGACTCTTGCAAACCAGGTGTGGGTGGGAAGAGACGACCAGAGTCAGCTTTTCAGATGACTTTCTCAGAGGGTCCCATTGTCAGGACACACTGGCTGGTCTGCTGAGCTGTGCTCAGGTGTCTCTTGGAACCAGTGATACTGTCTCTTAATCAAGGAGCCCTATCACTCATCTCAACTTTCTCCAATGGAAGCAGTGCACACCTGTAGACAAACAAGCCCTTAAAATATGTTCTCTACAGAATCAGTGTTTTGAAGGCATTTTACAACTCAAATCTGTGTATGTTTAAGTTAGATAGGAAATTATCTGTCTCGAAGTTGGGTTGTTGAGTGTAAGCAAAGCGAGCAGAATGAGCACTCTGTGTGAGCAGCCTGATGTGAGAACTCTGCCTCATAACAGTTTGGAGAATGTGCTGGATTGAACACTGTCCCCCAAATCCGTGTCTACCCAGAACCTCAAAATAGGACCTTATTTGGGGAAAAGGTCTTTGCAGATGTAATTAACTAAGTTAAGATAAAGTCACATGAGATTAGTGAAAGTGTCAACTGCTCAGTCGTGTCTGTTTCTTTGACCCCAAGGACTATAGCCCATCAGGCTCCTCTGTTTATGGAATTCTCCAGGCAACCCTAGAGTGGGTTGCCATTCCCTTCTCCAGGGGATCTTCCTGACCCAGGGATCAAACCTGAGTCTCTGCATTGCAGGTGGATTCTTTACCATTTGAGCCACCAGGGAAGCCCCTATTGAGTGGGCCCTAAATCAAATGACTGGTGTCCTCACAATAAGACATGTGAAGACACAGAGACTGGATGTTGTTACAGTCACAGAATTCCAAGGACTGCTGGGAGCCACCCGAAGCTGGGAAAGAAGGATTCTTCCCTAAAGCCTTCAGAGGGCGCACTGTCCACCCTGGTTTCAGACTTCTCATCTCCAGAACTGTGACAGAATGAATTTATGTTGCTTAGGCCACCTGGTTTGTGGTAATTCATTGTAGCTGCCCTAAGAACTAATACAGGGCTTCCCAGGTGGTCCAGTGGTAAAGAATCCACCTGCCAGTGCAGGAGACAGAAGAGATAGGGGTTTGATCCCTGAATCAGGAAGATCCCCTGAAGTAGGAACTGGCAACCCTTCAGCATTCTTGCTTGGAAAATTCCATGAACAGAGAAACCTGGGGGGCTATAGCCCATGGGGTCACTAAGTCAGACATGACTGAGCACACAAGCACGCACTCATGCAAGAACTACTACAGTGACTAACAAATTTAATCACAACTTCTCCCATTAGCAGCACCAAATCTGAGCCATTGTCTTGATTATAACTGGGATTTATTTTATAGAAGTGACTGAGTGATGACAAGAGAGGACATGTCATTGGAAAAAGTATTATTACTCACAGTTCCCAAGGGAAGAGGGCATACTTGCCCGGCTGGGCCACATAGGAAAATTCCAAGATTGGTCAGCAGGCAGTAAGAATGAGGGGAGAACATGGTCTAGAGTCTTTTGGAGGGGTTTTCATGGAAAGGAATGAACAAGGCAGAGTAGGCAAGTTTTAGCAAGTTTAGGACTAGATAGCTTGAATAATTCCAGTGGGCTCTGGGCTACAGGTGGGAGATACAAGAGACCTGAGTCAGGAAGATCCCCTGAAGGAGGAAATGGCAACCCAGTCCAATACTCTTGCTGGAAAATCCCATGGACAAAAAATCCTGGTAAGTTACAGTCCATGGGTCACATAGAGTCAGACACAACTAAGCGACCAAGCACACACACACTGGACTATAGGGGTAGTCTTTACTTGTCTGATACTTGGACATGGGGTGGTTTGAGAAAGAAGAAATATTGACTTGATGTGTGAAAATTATGTAAAAGAAGTATTCAGGGATATGAATTTCAAATTAGTTAGTGTTATGGACTGAATGTTTATGTCCCCACAAATTCATATGCTGAAGTCCCAACATTCAATGTGATGGAATTTGGAAGTGAGCATTTGGGGGCATAATTAGGTTTAGATTAAGCCATGAGGGTAGGACCTTCCTGATGGGATTAAAGTCTTTGTAAGAAGGGGATGAGAAGGAGAGATCTCTCTCCATGAGAACAGGCCAAGGAAGGCCAGCTGAGCACACAGCAAGAAGGCAGCCATAAGCAAGCCAGGAAGAGACTTCTCACCGGGAACAAATATGCGAGCACCTTGATCTTGACCTCCCCAGTCTCCAGAACTCTATGTAGATGTCTGTTGTTTATGCCATCCAATTTATGGCATTTTGTTATAGCAGCTTGAGCTAGGACAGTTGGTTTATATATGAAAAGAATGTTTGAAGGCAAATTGCTTACTCTCCTAGGAATTAGCTAGCCCTGGGAGGGGCAGTCTCTCCTTGGGTCAGAAGCCCCTAAAATGTCAAAGTATCATAAAACACAGGAAGTAAGAAACAAAAACAAAAAACATGATTATCAAATTTATGAGCTTATAAACAAAATAAAAGACAAAGTACGGACTGGGAGAAAATATTTGCAAATAATTCAACTGAAAAGGGTTTAATTTCCAAAATATACAAACAGCTCATACAACTCAACATTAAAAAAAAAATCCAATCAAAAAACAAGCTGAAGATCTAAATAGACATTTCTCCAAAGAAGACATACAGACAGCCAACAGGCACATGAAAAGATGCTCAATATCTCTTAATTGTTAGAGAAATTCAAATCACAACTACAAACAGTTATCACCTCACACTGGCTAGAATGATCATCATCAACAGATCTACAAATAATAAATGCTGGAGAGGGTGTGGCGAGAAAGGAACTCTCTTACACTGTTGGTAAATTGGTGGTCATTATGGAAAACAGTATGAAATTTCCTTGAAAAGCTAAAAATACAACCACCATCTGACCCAGCAATCTCACTCCTGGTCATATATCTGGAAAACACAAAAACTCTAATTTGAAAATATATGCCCCCAAATGTCCATAGCTGCACTATTTTCAACAGCCAAAACATGGAAGGAATCTAAGTGTCCATCAACAAATGAATGGATAAAGAATATATGGCATATCTGAACCACTTTGCTGTATATCTAAAAGTAACACAATATTGTAAATCAACTATTCCTCAATGATAAGTATATAAACAAATAAAAACATGATCGTTACAGACATACAGACAGAAGTTACCAGAAGCAGAAGCAGCATAAAGCTAAGAGGCAGAACCTGAAATCATCTCTTTTCAGAGCCAAATTTTTGAAAGAATAATTTACATTTGTTGCTTATTTCTCATTTATTCCTTACCAACTACAATTTGACTTTTTCCCTTACCTCTAAAAAATTCCTGTTATGTCAAATTCAGTGAATGCTTTCACATATGTCACCTTTATATGAATCCTTTCATTTTCCTCTACAGGTAGAATTGTCTCTCCTGCATTAGCATTCTTTGGGGAACTTATGGAAAATTTTATCAAACGCCTTAAATAATTCACTGTACATATTTGCTTATATAAATATTCCTCTACCAAAATGTAAACTACCAAACTCTGAATTTCTATCCTTAATATTTAGAATTGCTCCTATTCTTAATGTTTAGAACCTAACACAGCCTAGGCTCCCAATAAATATTTTACAAATGAGTTTAAGGACTAAAAGTACTCCTCTGAAGCAGAACGTATCATTTTGGACAGTTTCTTGAGTTTCTAAGTGAGTTCCTCCCTCAGTGTCTATGGCCTTTTTGTCTTCCTGATTTTTCCCCAATTTCTTACTGTTTCTTTTCTATCCCTTTTTTCTCACATTTTTTCAAGATTAATGTTAGATTCTAAGTGTTCCCTAGTGTTCCCAAGGACTTCATAAAATCTCCCTGGATGATCTCATCTACTTTCCTGTTTCCAGTTTCCACCTTCATGCTGATGACTTCAATAGCTGT
Organism: Madoqua kirkii; assembly: GCA_006408675.1. Classification (NCBI taxonomy): domain Eukaryota; kingdom Metazoa; phylum Chordata; class Mammalia; order Artiodactyla; family Bovidae; genus Madoqua; species Madoqua kirkii. The sequence continues at coordinate 14,520 of SJYC01091534.1, forward strand.
ATGTCTTGGCTACTGCATCCTCCATCATAGCCCCAAACTGCCTCAGACTCGGCATGTCCAAAGCTGATTTCACTATCCCCCTTTCTGTGACATTTCATAATCTCCTAGTCAGGCCCTATTTTGAAATCAGTTTCTAAATGTCTCTTAATCCATATTCTCTTTTGCATCTCTCTGCCCCAATCACAAAGGACCCATTCTCTCCTTCCTCCAGGTCATTCTTTCTATTTGAAGACTTAAAAAGAGAATCAGGTCAATGTTTTTAGTGCTTCAGTAGTTCTCTGTATACTTCAGGATAATCGTCTTTCCCTAAACATAACATGCCTCTTCCTTCATCTTCTACCTGGAAGATCCCTCCTGTCTCATTAGCCAGCCAGTCTTGGCCATGTAAAAAACTTAAATGTGTGCCTTCTATGCGCAAAACCCTGGGCTCAAGTATCTTTTTTCAAAAAGCTTTCCTGATCTGTCTCATTTCATAAGATGACCACATTCATAGAATTTGTCAAATGCTATTATGATTATTACCTACATATTTTTTCCTTCAGCTCTATTGAGGTATGGTTGAGAAAATAAAATTGTAAGATATTTAAAGTGTACAACATGATGATTTTGATACGTTCATACATTTGTGAAAGGATTTCTCCTTCATCAGGTTAACATATCAATCAACTCACACATTTCCCTTTTTTCTAGTGAAAACATTTAAGTTCTATCTTTTAGCAAATTTCAACTTGTGTCTCTTGTCATCTCTTTCCTGTGGAGCCTGTCATAACATCCAACCTATATCAGGCATTTAACAAATTACCACTAATGGGATGGATAGTTGAATCTTTCATGGGTCCTCACAAAAGACAAATGAGAATCTTACAATCTGACCAACACTACGTGTCAGGGTGTTTCCCAGAACATCCCCCATGCATCTTTATGTTTCATAGAAACTATTTAAACCTTTCCAAGCCCAGCCTACACCTTGATTCCTCACATCTAACCATGCAATCCATCTCCATCGATAATCTTTCGACACTCCTTTGGAAAGTTCCTATTCATCCTTCCACACCCAGCACAAGTTCACATCCTATGTAAATGTTTCTTATTCCCTCAGAATAAAAGAGTTAGATAATCTTTTGATTATTCCCATAGAAGTTTATACATTCTAAATCTTACTCTTGCACATTGCTGTTTCTTAAAAACAACAATAACAACAACTTTATTATCTGTTTTATTCACAAAAATGGGAAAAGATTGAAGATATGGAATGTCTACCTATCTTGGTATTCTTAGCAACTGGCACCACAAACTGAATAAATGGTTGACTGGCTAAACACATGTTCAAACATGGGCTTTCAGTTCAGTTCAGTGGCTCAGTGATGTCCGACTCTTTGTGACCCCATGAATTGCAGCACGTCAGGCCTCCCTGTCCATAACCAACTCCCGGAGTTCACCCAAACTCATATCTATCGAGTCAGTGATGCCATCCAGTCATTTTATCCTCTGTCTTCCCCTTCTCCTCCTGCCCCCAATCCCTCCCAGCATCAGGGTCTTTTCCAATGAGTCAACTCTTCACATGAAGTGGCCAAAGTACTGGAGTTTCAGTTTTAGCATCAATCCTTCCAAAGAACACCCAGGACTGATCTCCTTTAGAATGGACTGGTTGGATCTCCTTGCAGTCCAAGAGGCTCTCAAGAGTCTTCTCCAGTACCACAGTTCAAAAGTTCAGTTCTTCGGCACTTGGCTTTCTTCACAGTTCAACTCTCACATCCATACATGACCACTGGAAAAACCACAGCCTTGACTAGACAGACCTTTGTTGGCAAAGTAATGTCTCTGCTTTTCAACAGGCTATCTAGGTTGCTCATAACTTTTTTTCCAAGGACTAAGTGTCTTTTAATTTCATGGCTGTAATCACCATCTGCAGTGATTTTGGGAGCCCCCCAAAATAAAGTCTGACACTGTTTCCACTGTTTCCCCATCTTCTTTTCCCTTGAAGTGATGGTACCAGATGCCATGATCTTCACTTTCTGAATGTTGAGCTTTAAGCCAACTTTTTCCCTCTCCTCTTTCACTTTCATCAAGAGGCTTTTTAGTTCCTCTTCACTTTCTGCCATAAGGGTGGTGTCATCTGCATATTTGAGGTTATTGATATTTCTCCTGGCAATCTTGATTCCAGTTTGTGATTCTTCCAGCCCAGACTTTCTCATGATATACTCTGCATGTAAGTTAAATAAGCAGGGTAACAATATACAGCACTGACGTATTCCTTTCCCGATTTGGAACCAGTCTGTTGTTCCATGTCCAGTTCTAACTGTTGCTTCCTGACCTGCATATAGGTTTCTCAAGAGGCAGGTCAGGTGGTCTGGTATTTGCATCTCTTGAAGAATTTTCCACAGTTTATTGTGATCCACACAGTCAAAAAGGCTTTGGCATACTCAATAAAGCAGAAATAAATGTTTTTCTGGAGCTCTCTTGCTTTTTCCATGATCCAGAGGATGTTGGCAATTTGATCTCTGGTTCTTCTGCCTTTTCTAAAACCAGCTTGGCTTTAGGAAGATTAAATTGACAAAGAGTAGGAATACAATACAAAGGCAATGAACACCTGAAGTAGGATGCTGGTAGTGATGATAGAAATACTAAGACTATTCAGGTGGCCATGTTAAAAGGAATTGACAACCCAGCAAAAGTTAAGAAGGAGAGAGAATAAACAAAATTAACTCTAAATCAGTTTTATTCAGTTATGCATGGCTTTGAAAATATAAAGAAAGCTAATGACATCATGGGAGGGGCAGTAGGGAAGCACATAAGCTCATTTCACAAAATCTTCTTTGCATAGTAAATCAGGAGATTCCTTTCCTTATTAACTATTCCTACTTTAGTGCATACACCACTACCTTAAGTTGTGAGATGGGATGGTTTGAAGGATGATGATACCACTAAGCAACCTATGACCTACTTGAAAAATAGCTGGTTTAGAAGAGTGAAGGGAAGGCGGGTTTGAGAATACAGAACACCTTCGAGCGTGCATGGTTTTGACTATGGTAGAGAGACCTTTGAGGAGCACAACATGTGCAGTTTCTGAGGATGCTGAAGCCTGAAGCACTGCTTTATACCAGTAAGTGGCTCAGTAGTTAGACAAGCTGAGTGCCTGGCAAATAAAACTCAACTTTTTAAGGCACTAGGCCTAAAGAAGTGAAGAAGATCCGCTTGTGGAATGGGTACAGGCAGAGGAGACTCACAACTTCAAAGGCTAAGTTTACATTATGAACTCAGACAATCACTCCTTATAAGAAAATTAGTAGATACATCATTGATCAAGGTTTTCTATATCAAGCTTGAAATGCTAATGGGCCATAGAAGCAGAGAATATTCATTAGATGGTTGAACTGGTTATTGAAATAGAAACTGAAATTAAGATAAAGACTTGAGATTTATTCCTTCTGAAGCGTGAATTTCAAACATTATTCAAGTATGAGATTACAACACAGTTTGCACACACAACCACAGTTTGTATACACACAAACACAACACAGTTTGAATACAAACTGTGGAAAATTCTTAAAGAGATGGGAATACCAGACTACATTACTGCCTCCTGAGAAACCTGTATGTAGGTCAAGAAGCAACAGTTACAACTGGACATGGAACAACAGACTGGTTCAAAGTTGGGAAAGGAGTACATCAAGGCGGTATACTGTCACCCAGCTTATTTAACTTATATGCAGAGTACATCATGAGAAATGCCAGCTATATAGTGGGCTGCTATATAGCAAGAATTCTGGAGACTGGGTGGCTTAAATAATAGTTATTTCTTATAGTTCTGGAGGCTGGAAGTTTTAGTTCAGGGTGAAAGCATGATCAGGTTCTAGTGAAAGCCTTCATTTTGATTTCCTTATAATGTGAAGAAAGAACTTAGGTTTCTTTAACCCCATAAGAGAGCATGAATCTCCTCATAGGGACTCTATCCACATGACCTCATCCAAACCTATTATTCCCAAAGGCTACCTCCAAATACCATCCCATTGGGTATCAAGGCTTCAACAATATGAATCTAGGATGGGAGGACATAAACATTCTGTATATGGGAGGTGGAGACTTCCTCATAATAATACAGCAGCTGATACAAGAAGCTGCCTCTAACCCCAAACTCGTAGAAATTTTGAATTATTTTTTAATTGTTTAAAATACATAGCCAAGCCAAAAGCAAGAAAGAACAACCTCATTTGCCAGAAATGAAGACAGGCCCAAAGTAAGAGCACTAAGTAGGAGCGAAAGCAAAACAGCTCACAGGGGTGAAGGAAATAGAAATCCTTGGCACTCAGGTTTTACTACTCATGAGAAGAGCAGCACACAGACTCAGACTCAGGCTTGACTGATGGAAAGCTTGAATAATCTTCTGGACCAAATGAGGCTGACTTTGTTAATGAAAATGGTACAAGGAAAATGAATACACTAAGATAATGAAAAGAATTAGAAGAGATAAAGTTTGCAAATTTTTCGGTGATATATTTACATAAAATAAGACAAATTATAAAACCAGTAAGATAAACTATTATAAAAGATTTTTATAATAATTTATCAGGACAAGATCTGTATATAAAAATCGACATTAGTGCCCCCTGGTTCCAGAAATATCAATTAGAAATATAATAAAAAGATTTCTTTTATAATAGCAACAAAAAATAAAGTTGGAATTAATATAATAAGTAATGTCAGGCCTA
>SJYC01091538.1:0-12970 GCA_006408675.1 Madoqua kirkii
TTGAAACAAGATATAAAATACTTGTTATAAGTATTTTAAAGCACTTTTTTGTATGTGACAAATGAAGTTACATAATTTTTAGCAAAAAAAAACACACCAATAATGGTAATATTTTTAAATGTTTCCAAATGTTTTCTTTGTAGCACTTTCTCCCTCAGTGTGGAAAAATGTATATTTATTTGAAGAGACAAACAAACCTTGTTTCTTATTTTTTTCCAGAAGTCTCCTAAGTAACATACTACTAAGAAACATATCATTACAGAAAAGGTAGGCAAGTTTAAAATATTTCCCTTCTTTGGTAAAAAATTAATAATAATAATTGAATTCCTTTAACTTTGTTGCAAATAATTTTCACAGTCACTATTTAACTACACAGTTGCTGTTAAGATTCTACAATTTTTTTTTTTAAGATTCTACAATTTAAGGATCTGTTTTTTATCAAAATACTCACAAATTGTTGGAGTGTGTAAACTTCAATGTCACAGTCTCAGAAAACTAACTATACACTGTCAGGTCTAAGATGCACACTTTTTATATTTAACAGCTCCAAAATTGGGAAGTGTCTTATGCCTACCACCCAAACAGTATGGTGAAGTAGTTAACTTTGCACATGCTTAGTGAGCCTGGACTTGTTTCAGAGGAAAGGAAGAACATCCCAGGGGTAACAGTGGGACGTTCAAGTAAGAAATGTGGCTTTCTTATGTCACAACACAGATATCATATGTTGATATGATATCAATTCAACACTCTTATCACAGAGGATGATATCAGGTGAAACCCAAAAAGTGATCAGGAGTGTGATCACTGAATGTGATGGTATTTAAAGACTATTTTAAACAAATTTATTTTTTTCTTTTTGAATGAGCAAGAGTGACAGATAATAAACACATATGTCTAATCAGCCTAAAAGAGGTGTTTTTTAAATAAGAGTGTAATTACAAATATTTTAAGTGACAAGGAAGCATTATGTCATAAGTTTTATGTGACAGTTCTTTTTATTTCTTTCTAGTAGATAAAAAACGGTCTTATAGTTGAATTCCTAGATTCAATGAAATATTATCATAAGTCACCTCTGTCCTCCCCTCTGCATTTTGGGCAGTTTTCCCTCAGAACCCCACTTACAACATATGGAACATGGGATTTTCCTGATGGTCCAGTGGCTAAGACTCCAGGAACCCACTGTAGAGGGCCCAGTCCGATTCTTGGAGGGGGAATTAGATCCCACACAGCCCAACTAAAGGTCTGTATCTGATTCAGCCAAATAAATAAATGTTTAAAAAAAATATATGGAACATGGGACTATTTAGGGTCAGGGTCATGCCAACTATTAAATGTACGTTTTCCCTTACCTGTTAGTTACCAAACACCAATGAGAGTCCTAATATTTTCTTCCTACATCCAGTCTTTCACACAGCCCCGTTTGGAAACCACGGTGTGGTAAGCGCTGGGCAAGCACAGAGGAAGAACATCTCTGAGGAAAGTTCTCTAAACAGTGTCAGCGAAGGGCCGCTTTCCTGTGGCAAGAACACGATTCTGCGGTGCTTTTCACACTCTGGCGCTTACTTTACCTCCCCAACCCGGCGAGCCCTCGCTCAGGCTGATGAGCCAGGCTTTCCGACCCTCGTGCGCCGAAGGGGAGCCAGAGGCGTGGAGCGGTAGTTTCCTCGCTCCGGGACACTCGGACACAGCTCGCCCGGGAGGAGCCCGAGCCCGCCGACCGCGCAGCCGCCTTCCCTCCGCCGACGGTCCGGCCACTGCCGCGGCCCGCCCCGTGCGCCTCACGCCCCCGCGCGCCCCGGCGCTGGAGCACCCACCCCCGGGCGGGCGGCGGGGGAGGCGCGGCCCCGGGACGCCGGGAGCGCACTCGGCCGGCGCGGCGCGTGCGCCCGCAGCACCCGGGGCACCGGCTCCGCGCCGCCCCGCAGGCGACGCGCGCGGTGAGTGACCGGGGCTGGGTGGGGCCGGGGCACCGGAGACCCGGGGTTGCGTGCCTCGCTTCTCCCGTGGAGGGGGTTTGGGGGACGACCCCTCCTAACTAAGGTCCTGGCGGGCTATTCTCAGGAGGGTGCCAGGTTGGGGCTGGAGGTCAGATGGAGGGGAGGGGGCGCTCAGATTCAGCCTCCGCTGAGCTTGTTGAACGGTGGGAGTGCTCAGCGGAGGATGCGCGGGTGGCTTGTGGAAAGGGCAGCGGGCACCCCTCTAGCCTTGGATAAGGCCCACAAAAGCGGACCTTCTGTGATTAAGATATTGAGAAATCTTGGTCTTGCATAGGGGTGAATTCTCCTTTTCTCCACAGCACTTGTCTGGGACCTCTGTAGACCCAGAGTCCCACCTGGCCAGTCACTAGCAGAATGCTCTGCGGCCAGCCGCCTGGCCACTCTTTTCTCATCTCTGAGATGTCTCTTTAAAGAGATCCTTTTCACCTGGTTGAAGGGCACTAAATAAAAGCATTGAAAAAGATTATGTATCCTATGATTAGATCTCAGTTTTACGAACAGCAATCCAAACCCCTGCAAACAGTTTTCTCCATGGTATAGTCTAAAGAACAGGGCAAAATTAGACTTTAGTCTTTTTAAAAACTCTAAATGTTTGTTATAATCCCTTCCGTGTATGTCCCATGTGAATAAAAATCATTGAGCACCTACTATGTACTTGGCCCTTGGGTATCTCTATAACGCTTCAAAAACCCAGTGAACCAGTTATAAGTATTCCCATTTTACAGATGTGGAAACTTTCACACTTTCACTCAGATAGTGGATTACAGGTTTCTGGCTCCAGATTCTGTGCTTCTTGCCTTTGCACCTCTGACTCAGAACATTTTATCCACTTCCACTTGGGTAAACAAACATTAGAGTATAGTTCTCATTAGCAAGGAATGGCACAGTGCCCTATTTCTGTGTCCAGCATATAACTAAAAGGACTTTAGCGGCTGAGAGCTGACACTCTTCCCCTCCATTTTAATGTGAAATTCTCAACTCATTACTGTCACTTTCTTGGGCACAGAAGACTGGTAAAGAGTTTGCAACATTCTTTTATCATATATCATGTTTCTTGAATGTCATGGTGTTTACATAAATCCCCAAATTTTGGCAAGCTCTGAATCTTTCCTGCATTAAAATTGAGTTACAGTGTAGAAGAATTCTAAAGCACATATGAGGTTTTTATGGGAGAAAAATTCTATAAGTACAGTAGATGTTGTACATCATTTTTCAGTTGTGGACTTTTTGTTGTTGTTGTACCTGCTTTGTTCTTTGGCCAGTTATTTGTCATCTTTTGACATTTGCATCACTGCTATTAACTTCTGCATGTACATTTGTGTAGGCTAAATCCCAAAGAAAGAAAGCCAAATCCCAGGAAGCTTTGTCGAGTTTCCTTTGTCCTTGGAACATTGTGGTGCTCTTTGCTAATGGTAACAATGTTTTTTAAGTATGTATTGAAAATCTGTTATGTTCAAGACATTGTGCTCATCACTGTAATAAATATAAAGAAATGTAAGTCTCAGTTCCTGTCCTCAAGTTAAAACTGTTTTCATGCATGCTCAGTCACAAAGTTGTGTCTGATTCTTTTGAGACTGAGCCCATGAACTATAGCCCACCAGGCTCCTCTGTACATGGGATTTCCTAGCCAAGAAAGCTGAAGTGGGTTGCCATTTCCTTCACTAGGGGATCTTCCTGACCCAGGGATCTAATCCATGCCTCCTGCATTGCAGATGGATTCTTTACAACTGAGCCACTTTGTCATAAATGATAGGTGGCATAAAATCACCTTTTATGTAGCAGGTATAGGATCTAGTTTTAATCAAACTATTTCCTTCAGTGGTGAGTCAGATGAATGGGCCAAGAGAGAGGTCAAAAAGCAAGACTGTCTAACTTAATTCTAACAATGTCCTTGATAAGTAAGTGATATTATCTTTTTTCTTATAGTAAGAATAATAATGGATGATAATATTTACTGAGCTCTTGCTATATACCAAGCACTTTGCTAAGAGCTTCTCATTTAACTCCCACAATAATCCTATTAAGTAGGTGTTGTTTTTATTTTATAATTGAAGAAACTCAAGCATGGAAGGTAGTTCCATCAGAATTTATCTGATTCTGAATTTACTTCTTGTTTTTCTTATTATTGTGATCAACTTGCAGATTTCTGCACTTGTAGAATAGAGATACCAATAGCTAACTTTATTTAGTAGGAAGGCAAATATTAAAAACCCTGCATTTTGGTAAATTGCTAAGTAAATGCCTAAAAGATTATTAAGACTAGAATCTTAATTTACATCTCTTTTGCAGTAATATGCAGAAGAAAAGGAAAATATTAAGTGAAACTTCAGGCAGAGATACTGAAACATGAGGTTGTTAGTGCAGAGGTTTGGGATGATTATTAGTTTATAGAAGCAGCCTTGAGGAGTATTGTAGCATGGTGATCACTAGTCTTAGAGTCCCCAGCCCCCACCCAGAGTGCCTCCAATGATATTAAAATAATTGTGAAATTCCTAGAAAACTCTTAGAAAAAAGTAAGCATAATGTTTTTAATTTCTCATAGCACTCAGAAAAGACTCAGGGGTTAATGGTATAAAGCTTGCCAAGATTTTACAAGATCCAAGGATAAGCCTGCCACTCCCATGCCATTGCCCACAAATAGAGTCTTCAAGGTTGAATGTGTCCAAGGAGAGACCTCTCCAATAAACTAATGAAGAAAAGTTAAAAGAGAGAGAGAGATTTAGTTTTCTCAATAAATATGGATTGCCACTCTTCAAAGCTACATGCAATGACACGAATAGAAGTGGAAAAACCAGGATGGCACCCAGCCCCAGGATGGTCCTCTGGCCCCACATACCATGCTGTTTTCAGAACACCATCCTCTCCAGGAAAAGATGACTTCTTTTACTTATAACTCTTGAAGTATGCAGAAAGTGAAAAGAGAAGGTTGTTGAAACTCAATTGAACAAATGCCATGAAAATCGTAGCCTTGTGGAGCTAAACGAAGAAATGAAAAACATTGCAAATAACACCAGTTGATTTGAAAGTACCTTGTTTTTTCAAGACTCCATCCATGTCTTAGGTCTTACTCTTTTATTTCCTTTTTATTTCTCTATTGTAGGAGTGCTTGTTCAATTTATAAGGGTGTTCACAGTACACACGATTCTGCGGTTGGGTCCTGATAAGATTGCCTAATAAGTTTTAAATGGAATTTGATTACACACAACACGTCTGGAGCCTGCCTGGCATGTCCAGTGTGATATATCTGAAGTGGAAATGAGACAAATAGGACTGAGAAATCGAACATTCTAGAAGAATAGGGAAGAAGGGAGAAAAGCAAAGGGGTCTCTGTTAAGGAAAGTGATTTAAAAAATCATAAAGAGGGAAAGGAGAAAACACTCTGAAATTTAAAAAGAGAGAAATAAGAAGGGAGAAAAGCAAAGGGGTCTCTGTTAAGGAAAATGATTTAAAAAATCATAAAGAGGGAAAGGAGAAAACACTCTGAAATTTAAAAAGAGAGAAAGGAACCCTTGAGTTCAAGAGAAGAAAGTTCCTGTACATGGGTAAAATTAGGACTACAGATGCTTACTGGTGAGATAAGCCAAAGTTCAAGAGAGCGTCAGCAGCTGCATGAGAAAGAAAAACAGGTGTGTGTCCAATTTGGCTCATGTAATGGCTGCTGGAACTGTTGGTTAAAAGGAAAAAGCAGAGGGGGTTGACATGGTTACTTTCTTTCCCCTTTAAGCCATCTGGGACTTCCAGGTGGCACAGTGATAAAGAATCTGCGTGCTAATGCAGATGATGCAGAAGACATGGGTTTGATCCATGAACTGGAACACTCCCCTGGAAGAGGAAATAGCAATCCACTCCAGTATTCTTGCCTGGAAATTCCATGGATAGAGGAGCCTGGAGGGCTACAGTCCACTGGGTCACAGAGTCAAACATAGCTGACCGTACCTGCATTAAGCCATCTGATGTGACATTATGAAGGGGTTGATTTGATAATCTGGGGCTTGTGAGCCAGGATTTGTCCATATTATGGCTTGTTAGACTTTTCAACAAATGGTAGTCTTAGTAGCAAAATGGAGATGATGCTTTGGGTAAGGAACTCTTTTTCAGAACATCACTTGTGAAAGGCTTGAGGAGGAAAAGTTTGGCTCCAAAGGCTGAGTTTCAAGTTGCTATTTGGTGGACTTTTCCTTTTCTATCCTTACAGTGGAATAGACCATTAGAAATGGATACATATTGTAGATACATTGGGTTTTGTTATTTGATCTTTGAGGAAAGTAGGTGATTCAACCTTCTGAACACTAAAGCATTTGGCACTGTAAGTGGTTTACTAGGTGGGTATCATAAAGACTAGATGTAATGTGCAATGACCATAATAAGAGATCAACAAATTCCTATTAGTACTAAGAGCATTGTTCATAGTAGTTCTAGTTCTGGTTTTATGCTGCTACCATTGCTACTGATCAGAAACAACTGCACCTGCAAGAAGTAATGTTGGATTAGAAATTGGGAGGCCATCATTCTGATCTGAATTCTGCTATTAATGTGACCTTTGGCAAGTTGCTTCCTTTCTTCGGGCTCAGTTTATCTACCTATAAAATGAGGAATGTAGAATATATGACTTCCAAAGTGTTGTCTTTACATGCTGATTTGCCGGAGTAAGACATGCTTGTCCATTACTTTGCCAGCAGAAGAGAAGGATTTTGTACCCTGCCTCAGCAAATCAACTGGGTAATTAATGCTCTGTATTTGTAAAGCAGACAGCCTTCATACACGTTCAAAACAATCCCTGTCTTGTTCTGTGGTGGCCCAGACTCAAATGTCAGCTGTCAGGAGGGGAGGGGAGGGGAACAGTAGGTCATGGTTGTTATTAGCTAATCTTTGAGGTTCCTTCCTCTCTGAGCTCTTAAATTCTTTGAAAGCCAGGGTTAAAATTAACTAACATATGACCTTTTACCTAGTCTAACAAAACATACCATTCAAGTATGTTGAAAATCAAAAGTGATTTAGAAGAGATGCAAAACCTGGATCCAGAAGGAAAGGGGGGAGCTAGTCTCAGTGGAGTGCCTGCCCTGTGTTGGATATTCTCAGGAGTCCATGACATGGACATATTCATCCTCCCAGTAGCTTGGTCTAGGTAGGTATCCCTGTACACTTGGCATGAATGAGTAAATGGCACCCTGACAGTTAACAGCACACAGTGCAACTGAGACTCTCTAGCCTTTTTCTTTTCCACCATACCATGCTGCTCCTTGAGCTTACTATGGTGCTACAGAAGAAAAGCAGTGTGGAAGTAGGAAGAGTTTCTGCCTACATGAAATTACCACCTGTGATGAGGGATTTTCCTAGCCTAGTCAAACATGACTTTGAAGTAGCTGCTTGTTTTGTGCTTCTTCCTGGAGCAGTGGGGAAAGAGAGGCTCATGGAGGGGGAATTCTTTCTCTGCCCTCCTGCCAGTGGCTATGTTTCTGGCTGGTCCCTGCCTCCCTCACTGAGATGTTGTTTTCACCGTCTGGAAACTGTCCCCACTTGAGTGATGAGTCAGTGATAGCATGCTTTGATTTTCTGATTCAAGACAGAGTTGTAGTTTTAATATCGACCCTCCAGACAGACTGTATGAAGGATGTTTACAGTTGATAGAAGGTTTCATTTTATTGGAAGATACCTCATTTACTTGAAGGTCTTTGGTGTTGTGAGTTTCTTATAAATGAAGAAATTGTTTTACCTGGTCATTCAGAGAAAATAAGCATGTTTGTGTTTGGATCAGTGTACTATGTGAACTCAAATCCTCTATTTTGCCTATTTCATATGTAGGTGTATATATATTTCATATACATTAAAAAATTCTTATTATAACAAACTAATATTTTACTATTCGGAGAATGTTATAACTTCATAAGTTGCAACGTGCATTGAAAATAATACTCTGTGGACACCCTTTGCAGTTAAGAAGCAGAAACCTTTAATCCCTATATATCTGTTCATTCAGTTATCTTCTAGTTCAATCCATTATTTCCTTTATGCCAGAATATTCCAAAGTTTAATGAAAACTAATTTTAAACTGAACTAAGATAGCTGCAACAAAAGGTAGCAAAATGAGATTTAATGTAGTTTTAATGTATTGTAGTTCTTTTAAACGAACTAGAAGTAAAAAACAGAAAAGCCATTTAAATTTCGTTCAGCTCAGCATGTGCCTTTTATTTTTAAACATCACCGTCTGGATGTGGACAGTGTTAGTCCTAAATACTTCTTTTTATTTTGGGGCTGTGTGACCTGACTCTCAATTCCTCCATCAGGGATCAAATTGTGCCCCTTGCATTGGAAGCCTCGAGTCTTAACCACTGGACCACCAGGGAATTCACCAGCACATGTCTTCTATATGCCACAAACTGTGGCTTGTGCCCATGAGGAGCTTGCAAGATAATGGAAGAGACAGGCAGATACCTAAAGAAATTAGTTTTATTTACGACGGCAGGTGCTAAGATAGGAAGATTTCAGAATGCTAGGAAGATACAAGTAGGATACAGGATACAGTCTGACCGGAAGACATCAGTAAGGCTTGTAAGATCTGGCTACTTCTTTCCATCTCTGCTGCCATCCCTCTGGTCCACATCACCAGGATTGCCCACCTGGGTGTTCCCAGTGCCTTCCTAACTGGTCCGCTTGCTTCTACTCCAGCCTCCATAGACGGAGCCAAGACTAGTTTTTCTGTTTGCTTTTGTATTTGTGTGTATGTTTTATATAATTCATATCTTGTTTCACCCTAACTAAAACCCAGTTAAATAAATAAATAAAACCACTAATTATACACAGTGGTTTCCCATTGATTGGAGAGTAAAATCCAGGCTCCTTTCCATGGCAAACAAATCCATGGCAGACCTGGCTCCTGCCTTCTACAATTTCACTTCATATGACTCTGCACACAGTTACTTACCTCAGCTCTCTGACCTTATTTCTGTGCCTCAACCATAGCCAGCCCATCCCTCTGCCTTCAGGCTTTGTACTCAATATTTATTGTGCCAGGAAAAGTCTTTCTGAGCCTTCAGCTGGCCTGTGCCAATCGCAACTCAAGTTTCACCTCCTAGAAAGGCCTTCATTGTCCAGCTTCTCTGCTCCCCAGGGACTCTCTCCCCTTAGCCTCTCTTAATCTTTTGTTATTATCTGAATGTATCTGTTTGTTATACATTTACTTTTTGTCTATCTACTCCAGAATATTGGCTCCATGCAAGCTGAAATTCTGTCTTGTTCTCCACTCTCAAGTCCTTGGCACCTGGCAATTGCTAAATTCTTATTTATCTAGTAAATGACAGAATAAAAAGTGTCTGAGCTGAGTCGGGATACATGAGTAAGACTTAGGAAGTCCAAGAACAGAGGAAAGGTAAGAGAAGAGCGTGAAGACAGACACAGAAGCATGAGGTGGCTTGGGATGAGTGAGAGAGCTGGGAGCAGCTCAGTGTTGCTAGGCAGAAGTGTCAGTGGGAGTGGATGTAGCTGGTGACGACGGGAATCACCAGTCACAAAAGCCACTGAATGCTATGCCATTGGCCTTTATGACTTAGAGACAGCTAAACTGTCAGATTTCAATTTAGGTCGGTTTTTCTCAGACATTTTAAACTGAGACCCAGAGAATACATGTTATATTTTTTTGCAAACTGAGATTCATCTACAGAGTTAGTTAGAGGCCACCAGGTTTTGGGGCCCATAGTCCCTTTCTCCATATTCAAAGGCAGCAGCCACAGTTCTCGCATCACAGGGCTCTGACCAATTCTTCACCCCCCTCATCCACTTTTAAGGACTCATACAATTAGGTTGGGCCCTTGTGGGTGGCTCAGATAGTCAAGAATCTGCCTGCAATGTAGGAGATCCAGGTTCAGTACCTAGGTCAAGAAGATCCTCTGGAGAAAGGAATGGCAACCCACTCCAGTATTCTTGCCCAGAGAATCCCATGGACAGAGGAGCCTGGTGGGCAACAGTCCGTGAGGTCACAAAGAGTTAGACATAACTAAGAGACTAGCAGATTTTCACTTGGGTATCCAGGGGAATCACCGTACCTCAGGGTCCCTAACTTTAATCGCATCTCCAAAGTCCCCTTTGTCATGTAACACAATCTACTTATTCACAGGTTCTGTGGATTAAAGCATGGACATATTTGGTGGAGCACTATGCCTCAGGGCCCACAGGGATGTTTATAGGGGATTTTCTATAACTCATATTCCTTCCCCCCTCCCTCCCCCCTTCCCTTCTTTCTTTCAATGCTTATAAGGCCTTTGTTTTCCAAGGCCAAGTGCTCACATACAGCAACAAGCAAGACAGTCAATGTTCCAGCTCTCATGGTGGCTTAAATTCTAACAGAAAGGTAGATGACTGATAAGCAACCAAAATAGGAGATTGTTTGATGATGTAAGTAAAGTGATGTGTAGAAAGGAACTGGGCAAGACCACTTCGGCTGAGTGGTCAGGGAGGGGCTCTCTGAGGAAATGACACATGATCTGAGATCTGAAGGATGTAAGTCAGTCAGCCACTAAGAGCCAGGGTAAGAGGATTCTAGCAGAGGAAATGAAAAGTACAAGGTCCCCGGAGCAGCAGAGGGCATGTCTTGTTCAAGGAACAGTCTGAAGGCCAATGTGAATGAAGCAGAACAGCAAGGCAAAAAAAATAGAGCAAATGATGGTGGCAAGACAGGAGACGTGAGGCCAGCCAGTGGCTGAGAGAGTAATGTATGGTAAGGACTTGGGATTTTTTTCTAACAGCAAGGGGGATCTACTGATGGGTTTTAAATAGAGATGATACCAAGCAGGGGACATAATCCAATTTATGTTTTTAAAAGGTAGTCAGCTATGTGAAAATGACTTAGAAAGGAGCAGGGATGGACTAGAGAGACACATTAAGGAGCTACTGCAGTCATCTGCGAGGGAGATGACACTGAGGTTTGGACTGGGGTGAGGATGGTGAAAAGATTGATCTGTGGTATATTTGGGAGGTAAAATTGACAGGACTTAATGGTGATTTGGCTGTGGGGTATGAGAGGGTGGAATGAAGGATGACAACTAGGTTCTTTTTAGCAGTTCACAGGATAAAAATTTTATTCACGGGGGTAGAAAGGGCTGGAGGAAGAACCAGTTTGGAGAAAGGAGACCAGAGTTCGATTTGAACATGTTAATATGGAACAGTCACATCTGAGAAGTGATGCCAAGGAGACAGACATAGGAGACTGGCGCTCAGTGCCGTGTCTGAGTTGAAGATAAGCATCTGCGAGTCTAGCTTGCAGATGGTGTTGAGAGCCAAGAGACCAGATGAAATCCCTCAGGAAAGAATAGAAATAGAGAAAAAGAAAATGTCTTGAGTGCTGAGGTCGTCCAAGACTTTCAAGTCAGGAGGAAAAGGATGAGCCACCAGAAAAGGCTATTGAAAATATGCTAAATACAGGAGTCAAAAAAGCTAGGGGATGCTTTCCAGGAAGCCTGCTACAGCAGGACTGTAGGATCTCTAGCACTGAACACCGTGCCTGGCACGTGAAAGGTGACCATCACTGTTGAATGAATAAGTGAACTTTTCTGAGGCTCTCCAGTGGTATTCTGGCACATTTCTGGGCATGGAAATAAGAGGTGGACATTTGTATTGGCT
Source organism: Madoqua kirkii (assembly GCA_006408675.1). Taxonomy (NCBI): domain Eukaryota; kingdom Metazoa; phylum Chordata; class Mammalia; order Artiodactyla; family Bovidae; genus Madoqua; species Madoqua kirkii. The sequence goes on from SJYC01091538.1 coordinate 11,610, forward strand.
GGTTGCCAACGGCCCAACATCACACAGCTTTTCAGCCTGCTTCTTGAATTTTTGGCCCACTTTTGATAGAATTTTGGAGAAGGAAATGGCACCCCACTCCAGCATCCTTGCCCGGAGAATCCCATGGACAGAGGAACTTGGTGGGCTACAGTCCACAGGTCACAAAGAGTTGAACATGACTGAGCAACTTCACTTTCACTTTTGATAGAATTTAGAGAATTTGCTAGAGCCATTCCTTAGGTTTATATTTGGAAACAAACAGAAATCACCAACTTGCATTTTCCAAATCATTTAAGATAAAAATACTCAGTAAAATAAATTAATGAATAAATAAGCAAACAAGTAAAAAAAATTAACTTATGAAAACCCCAACAGCCCCCTGGGAACTCTTGGAATTCTTTTCTTACTGCCAAGGAAATCAGTCTTTTACTGAGTTCTGGAGTGTGGGAGGTAGTAGTGGTTATGAACCACATTTTAATCTCCTGTTACTTTCAGGAGCACATGACTAGACCAGAAATTCTCACTACTCTTGGAATTTTAACACTAGTACATTTGACTATGATGACGTTTGGAAGGAAAAAAGCTTTGTGTGAGACTGAATCTCAGAAGATTAAGTAACTTGCTCATAGGCTCAAAGTATTTAAACCCAGTTCTAAAGGACTCCATAGGTCAGATCTCTTCGCTTACTCTTTGCTGACCCCAAGAAGCTTAAATGACATGGGGGTTAGAGGTGGCTAAGATTTTTAGTTTACTGGTTTTAAACATCATTTTTTTTTAAGTCTCATAACAATACAGAGAAAATTAAAGGAGCATTTTAAGCCCTCTGAATTGTTTTGGTTGTGGTATTTTCTGAATGTATTTAACATGAATGAATTTGTCTTCTTTTGCAAGGAAACATACAGAGGTGTATTCCAGACCTGACTGTTCATGGCACATACAGTTAGCGGGTGCTCACTGGCACTTATTTTCATCATCATGTTGCTGTTAGTTAAGGCAAAAATAGGTAAGATATTTCTTTAACCTGTGGAAGAATTGTTGGTGTAAATTCTCACAGATGAAATATGCATTTGCGGTAAATGTTCTGATAGTTGGTCTTTTAAAGGCAATCTGTCAAGTTTAAGTGGATAAGTTTGGCTCTAAGTATGTTACTAATATGTATTTTATTTCATTATATTAATTATTGAAACTCCAGTGATATCTTTTCCTCTTAAGAAAGTGGCTAGGTAACCAGGCTAGGAATCATGAATAGATGTTTTAACAATCATGAATGAATTTTAACAAAGAGTATTCATGGATGGATTCAGCTCTGCTAAAAAAAGAAAAGAATGGCTGTCATTTTCTTTGCTTTTTTTATTGGCATC
>SJYC01091540.1:0-40118 GCA_006408675.1 Madoqua kirkii
CTTCTCCTCTCTCCTTTCTATCCTTCCCCTCCCCTCTTTCTCTCTTTCTCTCCACTTTTGGCCATTAAGACCATTTATCTGTTGCCCTTGGACTCCAAAATCAGGAAAAAGACCTTCTGCATCTGAGTCTATGTGCCTTCTTGACTTATAAGAGTTTGTTCAAAGCCACAGCCTCCTAAAAAGAAGATGTCTTTCGACTTGTGCAATCCAGGCTGATACCCAAGGCTGAACACTTCTCCCCTCTCTGACTTAATGTAAAAAAAAAAAAAAAAAGTTCGTCCATCCACTTCACTCCTGACCACTGATTATCATACTGAGCAGACGTTAAGAGAGAACGATCATCATACTTAGTATCTTTCCCTGGGTTTTCTAGAAAACTGCCTGAGACTAAACTGATGTGCTAAGACTTCAGAGTGGGAGAGGAGTTTTCTGGTTCCAGGGAAGCAAGAGTGAGGGAGTGAATCAGGGGAGAAGTGGAGCAAACATGAGGTGGTTAAGTTACTGACCTGGCCATGGCATCACCAGAAGACACAGCTGGTTGCTTGGTAACTAGGGACATCCCCAGAAACAACATACGGCAATAGAGTGACAGGTGAAAGAGAGAACTGTCTGGTGTAGGTCAAACTTCACCCACAGAGCACCAACTCCCCTGCACCGCTAGCTTGCACTATGGGTCTCTCCACACCGCAGCCAGGGGTAAGAACTGAGTGTCAGAGTTGGCGTCTGCAACGAGAGCCACAGTGCACGGGGTTAGCCAGCAGCACACCTTCTTGCAGCTTGCAGTCTGCAGCCTTGAAGGCCCCGCCCTGCAAACCAGTGAGCACGCAAAGGCCCTGGGCCATGCCTCTGTGGTTTAAACTGGCAGGTGAGAGGTGTGTGGACAGTCAGAGGAATTGCTGCTGCAGGCTGGCTGACTAAGATGTACGGACAGGGTCCCTGTCATAACGAGAGTGGTACAGAGCTCAGTGCGACTTATCAGGAAAGATAGGGGCCTCTTCTCTGTGACCTGTAACAGCAGCCCCCAGCCTTTTTGACGCCAGGGGCCAGTTTCATGGAGGACAGTTTTTCCACAGACCATGGTAGGGGACTGGTTTCAGGATGATTCAAAAACAGTGTATTTGCTATGCAGTTTATTTCCCTTATTATTACATCAGCTCCACCTCCGAGCATCAGGCATTAGATTCTGGAGACTGAGGATCCCTGATCTATAAGGACATGGTTGGTGCCAGGCAGTGATCCCTAGAGGGCCACCACAAGCATTGAGCAGAATACCAAGCAAGAATATCTAAGAATATCTAAGCAAGTCACTGGGGGTGTGGAGGCATAAACTAGGTCTCATACGCCTCTTCCAGCACAGGGACTCCTCTGATGGGTTATTACACTCAGTTCTGACAGCCTGTGATGTAGTAAAAGGAGCATGGGCTTTGAATCCCAACCCAGCCACTAGCCGTGGACTCGTTTCAGTTCTCTCAGCCTCAGTTTCTCCATCTGTGTGATGAAGATACTAACACCTGCCTCCTAAGATGGTTGTGGTGATTAGATGATACAAAGCGCTTGGATGCAAAGTGCTTAATCTAGTACCAGGAACAGAGGAGGCACTTAAGTGCTGAGCGCTAGGTCTGCAGTTCCACCGGTTTTATTCTTTTCTTCATGTATACAGTATGCTGAATGGCTGAGTGTGTTTTGCTTGAGAGGAAATAAAGTATTGGTTATAGGCAAAGTGAAATTTTTTTTAACAACACCGTTTGTCCTCACCTCCCTTATCTTCCGAACACCTGAATATTTTATCCGAGTAATTCACCATCTTATAGACCAGCATACTATATTGGTATCAGACATTCTCAGCTCTTGATGTCAGTTCCAAGTGTTTACAGTGCTGCCGGTGGGTTTTTTAGGGAGCTAACAATGGCCTTGGAAGTCAGTATCTTTGCAGATGTCCTTAAGCCATTCCATTCCATTTCCTATCCTTGCCAGATGCATGGGAGTGCCACAGCCCCATTCATCCAGAGGTTGTGCGTGAACCTGTGGCAGCTGATAGCATCAGGAGGTCTATGGGGATGGCAAGGCACATCTGCCCCGGTATAGCTCAGTTGGGCAGCGATGCTGGAATGTTGCTTGTGCAGCATGCTCAGGTGATAACCACACCATCAAATGGCTGCTCTTTGAACAAGTTTAGCACCTTTGAGGTAAAGAACTGACTGGAAGCAACACCTTTTTCTGAGTATGACAAGTCATTCCAAGAAAAGACACAATGAATGTTGGTTTCACCTGGTGCAGTGAGTTTAATTCTATCTAGTGATGGATTGAGCAGCCCATTTTCTCTTTTGTGATAAGTGGTAGTCCAGAGTAACATTGCATACCTCAAGTAGACCTGTGATAAAAGTGACTGGTTCTTCAGGATTGGGAATGGGTAGATGGCCTCGAAGCCTCTTCTTTCTGGGCCCCTCCTGGGCTTGTGCTGCTCTGCTGCTCAGAGCTCATCCAGATTGCACAATAACGAAACAACCAGGGCTCTACTTAACCTGAGAGGATTGGGCCACAACTTATTTGGACAACCTAGGAAATAAATGAAAGACAGTAGATTCTTGCTTAGTTGTTTTCAATAAATGCTTTGCTGTTGATATTTCTGAAAGCTATTTTTTAAGATTTTTTATTTCATATAGTAAGTAGGGCTTTAAAAACTAATAAGAATACACATAACAATGCAAATAATATTTACATAATACAAATAATAATTACATGGTAAACGATTTTCACCTCAGAGGCTTTGATTTCTGCCATTTTCTTAGCTTCAGCTATTATACATTTATATTGAAGAGAATTAGGTCTGGTTTATCCTGGGACAGACAGTCTCTGGCCAAACCATGTCCCAGCCTGAAGTAGGCACCTTGATTTCATGGTCCAGGGAACTCACATTTAATAAGTTGCTTTGATTTTGAGTAAAAGCCATGGTCTTTAAAATGAGATGCTCTGCAAGCTTTTAGGAGTAAAGGGAAAGTGAGACTAACTTTTCCATTATGCAAAAGTGTCAGGTATATTATCTCTATCTCATTTGGTCATCAAAAGACTCTATGAAGCACTGGAGAAATGATGGTGATTTGTACACAGGTATTTACTTTCATTCCTCCTGAAATAAAGCCAAGATGCAGTAAAGAAAGTTTTCTAGAGGCACAAACCCTAAAGGACAAAAAGAATGGGAGGGGAGACACAGCAACATATTTTTGGAAGCTGGAAAGCAGGTGGACCAGCAATCACCGGCTTGTTCTATAACGCAATGAGAAATGTCAAGATGTGACCTGATTTAGTGCAGAAGCTCCCACCCTACACAGACAGATATCGATGCTACCGTGTACTGCTGTGAGTAAGAGTAGCAGTGGGGTTAAAGTTGTCTTTGACTATGAGGTGGCTTCATTTAAAAATACACACCTTATGATAGAAGGGGCCATGCCTACCTTGTACACTTTCGCATTTCCACACCTGATGCTGCCCGGTCCATGAAAGGTCTTCAGTGTCTGTGTACCTAAAGAAGTAATTTATAAATATTCATTAAGTGCTTCAGGTGATGCTGCATAAATGAGATTTTGGTGGTACATCCCAGGAAGACATGACTAGGGCCAATGGATAGATGTGCCTTGGCAATAAATTTCAAGTCAATGGAGAAAGAAAGACCCTAATTTTTATAAGTTTCTAATATTTGTATGAGCTTCATTCTAAAAATATAAACCCATCATCATCCAGGGTATTGGAACTAGCACTGAATTTTCACTTGTCAGGGAAAATCGTAGAATATGATGGTGAAAGGTTTGAACTCAAGTCAGCCACTCCTAGGCTGGAGCCCTGATTCCACCACTTCATAGTTTTGTAGTGTTGGGCAAGATACTTCATCTCTCTGTGTCCTCTTTGGTAAAATGAAGATAATAATAGTATATACTTGATGTAACTGCTATAATGGTCAGTTGAGAAAAACCACTCATAAAATACTTAGTATAGACTTGGCATATAGTAAGTGTTTGATCATATCCATTATTATTACAATTGTTATTAGAATAAATTCATACCTAGGAGGCACATTTGAAGTTCATGGGATTTGAAATAGATCCCAGCTCATCTGGGTATGGGAGACATAGGGGAAGTATTGTTATCTTGTTGGCAAATAACAATAATGTAATTGAAATATCACATGTGTGCTGATTAAAATAGGTAGCTCTATTCTTTTTTTAAAAAAGTTGTTCCAGAACAGCCTCGAAACCTATCTTGTATACAGAAGGGAGAACGTGGAACTGTGACCTGCACCTGGGACAGAGGACGAGACACCCACCTGTATACTGCATACACTTTACAGTGAGTAAGACTATATTTGCAGCTTTTGGGTAGGCCTTCTCTTATATGACATCTAGAAGTATCTAACAGTGCTAGTTTTGCCGAGAGAAGCAGCAGCAAACACCTCCAGATACTTAGATATTTAAAAAAATAAATTCTAGTGTTCATCAAGTAAAACTGGTTCATTCATCTTAAGTGTGAGAACTTATGTCTTAGGCCTGAGGACTAACTCAGAGATCTGCATCCAAGGCCCATGTTATGGATGTTCTTCCCTGATGTATAGGGTTAAACTGGCTTCTCTCTAGGGTTAAACTTCTCTTTTGCAGTTGCAAAATCTTGGGTCATAGTTTATAAATAGACTCTTTTTTGTGGTAGGTTTCCACTAGCCCTGGAGGACTTTCTTTTTTAAAGCACCCTTTAAAAGACACTTGCTCCTTGGAAGAAAAGCTATGATCAACCTATACAATGCATGAAAAAGTGGAGACATCACTTTGCCAACAAAGGTCCACATTGTCAAAGCTATGATTTTTCCAGTAGACATGTACAGATGTGACAGTTGGACCATAAAGAAGGTGGAGTGCTAAAGACTTGATGCTTTTGAACTGTGGTGCTGGAGAACACTCTTGAGAGCTCCTTGGACAGCGAGGAGATCAAGCCAGTCAATCCTAAAGGAACTCAGTCCTGAATATTCATTGAAAGTTCAGTTCAGTTCAGTCACTCAGTCGTGTCTGACTCTTTGCTATCCCATAAATCACGGCATGCCAGGCCTCCCTGTCCATCACCAGCTCCCGGAGTTCACTCAGACTCACGTTCATCGAGTCCGTGATGCCATCCAGCCATCTCATCTTCTGTCGTCCCCTTCTCCTCCTGTCCCCAGTCCTTCCCAGCCTTTGGCTCCATCCCTTCATTCTTTCTGGAGTTATTTCTCCACTGACCTCCAATAGCATATTGGATACCTAATGACCTGGGGAGTTCCTCTTTTGGAAGGACTGATGCTAAAGCTGAAACTCCAATACTTTGGCAATCTGATGCGAAGAGCCAGCTCACTAGAAAATACCCTGATGCTGGGAAAGATTGAGACAGAAGGAGAAGGGGGTGACAGAGGATGATATGGTTGGATGGTGTCACCAACTCAATTGACATGAGTTTGAGCAGACTCTGGGAGATAGTAAAGGACCGGAAAGCCTAGCATACTTCAGTCCATGGGGTCACAAGAGTTGGACACGACTTAGCGACTGAGCAACAGCAACAATCTGACCTGAGAGTTTACAAAAAGAGAGAGTCTGGGAAATTCTTTCCCTTGGAATTAATTCTGTAATCCCATCCAGAGATCTAGCTGGCAGGGCTGTGACTAAGTGAGGAGGAGATAGGGGAAAGGAAGTGGGCCTAGGGTTCTGATCTGTACTTTGGATCTGGCACTTCATTGAAGTAAACGCCAAGGTGCATGGATCCTTTGGATGATTGACTCTGTCCGAAGGAGCAAAGAGACCAGCCATTATTTAGGGATTCAAGGCTTTCCTGATGGCTCAGTGGGTACAGAATCTGCCTGCCAGTGCTGGAGACACTGGTTCGATCCCTGGTCCAGGAAGATCTCACATGACTCAGAGCAACAAAGCCCATGTGGCACAACTATTGAACTTGTGCTCTGGAGCCCATGAGCTGCAGCTGCTGAGGCCACATGCTGCAGCTATGGAAGCCGCACACCCCAGAGCCTGTGCTCTGCAATAAGAGAAGCCGCTGCAGTGAGAGGCCTGCATACGGCAACCAAGAGTAGCCCTCGCTCACTGTGACTAGAGAAAGTCTGCATGCAGTCACGAGGACCCGGCACAAAGAAAAATAAATAAAATTATTAAAAAAAAAAAAAAGAAGAATTCACCTGCAATGCAGGAGAGGCAGGTTTGATACCTGGATCAGGAAGATCCCCTGGAGGAGGAAATGGCAACCCACTCTAGTATTTTTGCTGGGAAAATCTCATGGACAGAGGAGCCTGGCAGGCTGCAGTCCATGGAGTCATGAAGAGTTGGAGATGATGGAAGTGACCGGGCACACATGCACGCAGTGTAGAGATCATTACTCATCCATACAAATGTCAAGCATTTCAGTCCTATCCAAAAATTTTTAAAAAAGGTGGGGGGTAAACTGTGGTCCTATGACTGCAGAATACAAATATTCCCATAGTATAACCCCTAATAAAACACGTTAAGAATTTTTGATACTTGAACATTTTGTTCCTTTGTGCTAAAAGGAGGCAATAGCACATAAATTGTCTTGCTAAACACAAGCATCTTTCATTTACAGGTTAAATGGACCAAAGAATTTAACTTGGCAAAAGCAATGTAATGATCACTACTGTGATCGTTTGGACCTTGGAATCAACCTAACCCCTGAATCACTTGAATCTAGTTACACAGTCAAGGTTACTGCTATCAATAGTCTTGGGAGTGCTTCTTCATTTCCATCCTCATTCACATTGTTGGACATAGGTATGTATAATTTCACTTTTTTAGGTGTTGATCTTAGCCTGTGAACATTATTTTTAGAATCACTTGTGTGATGGTTTCAAAAGGGAGAGTGGTTCGTGGAGAGTGGCCAGTAAGCACTGACAAAGGATAGATGTGTCTTTGATGTAAGCAAAAGGATGTAGGTCTCTAGTGAGAGATCTACAAAATGGAATATGCGACATTATTCTCTGTGTTGGAGAAATAAGAGCCCACTGGTTTCAGATCTCGTGAAGGCATAGGCTGCCAGTGATACTTTCTGAGTGAAGGTCATGTGAGGTTGTTCAAGAAGATCAGTGTAAGCCCTTCATGGTGGAGGTGTCTTTTCGGGGTCACAGATACTCCGTTGTTCTAAGATAAAGCTGGGTGTGGGCCGCAGGGATGAAGCAACCAGGTGCAAACTATAAATAAAGTGTATCAATGTATCAAATGCATCTTCCTCAGAGAACACTTACCTTCACCCTTCTCATCAGCTTGGGAGCTGGAGTTAGCCAGTTCCAGCACATTTCTGAGCAAATGTAATTGACCCAGTTGAATCAGAGGCCAATTTCAGGCATTCCCAGGTAACACTGAGCTTCTGACCTGCCTGAAGTTCTGGCTTCACACCATGTGTCTCTTTTCTCTCTTCGCAAAGCATCTCATTGCACACATACACACTGTCAGTATAGTAAGTGATATTCATTAGCATCTGCTATACATGTTGCTATCACAAGTTTGCCCATTTTGCCTTCCTTCTCTTTACATTGACCATTCATCTCTAGTCACCTTCTTTCCCTCTTCTCTTCTATTCCTCTGTTTCTGAGTCTCTTGCCTATTGCTTTTCCTGCCAAGATTTCTTCTCCTTCTGATATGATCACGACTAGCCACACCTCTACCTTCTCAGCCATTGAAACTCTTGGGTTTGGCACATTGGTTTTCTTTAAATCATTGAATTAAGTGAAATCCAAATTATCAGTGATGTTTATGGTAGTTTTTCTGTATAAAAATAAGGGTAGGTTAAAGGGAATTACTTTAATGATTTAGAAGTCAATCCAATTTTTTCTTCTAAAAGCCAGGGACTCCTCTCTTGTCTGTTTTACCAAGTTGGCGGCTGTATATTTTAGAAATGATACTTGTTCAACTCTTTATAGCTCATGTAATTATAAGACAATTTCCAGCTGTGGAGCTTGAACCATACTTTTTTGTTTGTCCTGGTTACCAGTGAGGCCTCTTCCTCCGTGGGACATCAGAATCAAATTTGTAAATGCTTCCGTGAACAGATGTACCCTTCAGTGGAGAGATGAGGGACTGGTGCTGCTCAATCGACTCAGATATCGGCCCATTAACAGCAGGTCCTGGAATATGGTAATGGTCTCTAGAGTGAAGGGGAAACCAGGGAAATATTCTTAGCAGGACCGCCAGATGTCTTTTTTCATACCAGCAAAATACAGAGGTTAAGAATGTTTAGCCCAAAAGTACACATATACTGTGAGACGTTATCAGTGAATCATTTACACTTCTGTTTATTGAGAAATATCTTAGGGAATTCCCTGGTAGTCCAGTGGTTAAGACTCATACACTCACTGCCAAGGGTCCAGGTTTGATTCCTGGTGGGGAAACTAAAATCGTATAAACCATGTGTCAAAAAAAAGAAAAAAACGAAAACAAATAACCTGAAATTTGATCACTGATGCTGAAATTTTTTAAGCCATAAGCTTCTATAAACCTACACTAATGTTCTATGATTTATTTCTAGTAAATGATTCATTTTTCCTTGTTCTACTCCCTACCCCATTATTACTTCCATTATTACTTTTTAGTCATTTCTTTTAAATTATTTACATATTTAGCTGGTTGCACTGGATTTTAGTTTCCCCATGCAGGATCTAGCTCCCTGACCAGGGATGGAACTCAGGCCCCCTGCACTGGGAGCACAGAGTCTTAGCCATTACACCACCAGGGAAGTCTCATGTTTTAGTAATTTTTTAACCTATTGGAAAAAGAAATATTAGGGAATGTTCAGAGGCTTATCTAAATTGAATATTCCAAAGATAAAACTTTATACTTCGATGTAATATTGAACATTAAATTTTTACAATAAAAATGTAGGATTATGATTCTTTCCAGGATTTTGGTAAAATATAGTGCCTATAATAATAACAAAGGATCAGTTCCACATAGGAGAATTCCATGGACTATTCCATGGGGTCACAAAGAGTCGGACATGACTGAATGACTTTTACCGTATTCAAATATTAGTCGCTCAGTTATGTCTGACTCTTTGTGACCCTAGTCCACCAGGCTCCTTGGTCCATGGAATTCTCCAGGCAGTAATACTGGAGTGGGTTGCCATTCCCTTCTCTAGGGGATCTTTCTGACTGAGGGACCAAACTCAGGTGGATTCTTTACCATCTGAGCCACCAGGGAAGCCCTAGTTCCAATATAGAAAGGTATAAGAATTAAATGTTTATATATTGTTGTTGTTGTTCAGTCATTAAGTTGTGTCTGACTCTGCGACTCCAAGGACTGCAGCATGCCATTTAATAATTTTCTTATATGATTAAATTTTTCTGTTTGGAGCCAGTTTTGTGTCTGTATTAAAACATTCATTGCATTCTAACTGTGGCCAAATAAAAAATAATATCTAGTTAGAAACAAACTTTTTCAGGACCTTTTTGAAAACGAGTAGTTTTCAGTCGTTACTTGTTTTACAGCTGGTTTCTGGATCCCCCTTGAAAGCTACATAAATGGGTTGTTGGATCCACGAAATTTTTTGTCTTTGTGTTTCTAATGAGACACTATTGTTTCAGATTAACATCACATGTATTCAGTAACCCAGTCATTGTATTTCTTCTCATTGAATGACAGATTTGAAAAGTAAAAAGGGTTATCCAGTTTGGTTTTCTTACCTTTATTTTAATTAATTTAGTATTAACAGGTACTTAAAAAAATCTTGTTGGTTTCAAGGTTAATGCCACAAATGCCAAAGGAAGACATGACTTGCTGGATCTGAAACCCTTTACAAAATATGAATTTCAGATTTCCTCTAAGCTACATCTTTATAAAGGTAGTTGGAGTGACTGGAGTGAATCTTTGCGAACACAAACACCAGAAGAAGGTATGTGTCTAAAAAAAGGTGGAGGGGCGGGGAAGGAGGGGTGGATAGAAGGGATGAAAGATAAGAGAGAGAGAGAGAGAAAGATGTAATAATTTCCTTGGAATAGACTCTAAAATACTGATACTAAATCAAAACATAGTGTATTAATTAACAAGCTTATTTGCACATCAGCTTAAGTATTGAAGCTGTCCAGGGAGATCTGAGCGACTTCACTTTCACTTTTCACTTTCACCCATTGGAGAAGGAAATGGCAACCCACTCCAGTGTTCTTGCCTGGAGAATCCCAGGGATGGGGGAGCCTGGTGGGCTGCCGTCTATGGGGTTGCACAGAGTTGGACATGACTGAAGTGACTTAGCAGCAGCAGGGAGATATGCTTATATTGCTTGAAAATTTTTGACATTAGTTAAGTCCTACTCCTGTTTGTCATATATTATCACATTGGTTACAAGCTTTATGCCTCTGTTTGATTTTATCTCTTACTTCTGTTTCACTTACTGTCTCAGTTACTCTCTCTTATTCCACGAAGCTATGACTAGTAATTAATTTCATTCCTTTATCATTAAACCTTGAAGCATCTTGCCTTTTGGGTTCTATGAAAATTAATATGGCCTTTATAAGTCATACTAAAAGCTTGGGAAAAGGTAGTCTCTGGAGACATAACATTTTAAAATAAAGTTTAACATCCAACAGTCCTCTCTTTTCCAAATAGTACAGCCCTGAACTTCTTCAAACTTTGATACTCACTGCTCATAGGAGTACCATAGATTGCCCATAGCTATGAAGAGGAGGTCAAATATATTTTTCAGTCTGATGAGCTTTTTGTTTGGGGTAATTATTGGGAAGACAGTTTTATTGAAGTAAAATCAAATATTTTTTTAAAGCAAAAATGTTTACATGAACTTTATGCCTTTTCTAAATCTTTGGAGACAAAAGAAATAGCCGTTTGAGTATTAGTTTTCGAAAGCACTCAGTTAGTGATACAATATACAACTTCATAATTTGTCTGAATTTGTCTCAGAGGAAAAATAATCGGCATATAATCTATTGCTTTATAATCTGGAGATTTTCAACCATTAATGTTAGAAAAGCTAAGTGCTTATTTGTGAAACTTACAGATATTTGTGCATGTAAACTAGCCTCATGACCAAACTACATTCATTTTCTGTGGGCAACTAGTGATTTTTGGTAACTGATGACACTGAATGACTTTCAAGGATGTAAACTATTAATCAAATAAATAATATGTAACTTATAGAACAATTGTATACATTTCCTTTCTTCTAAACAGTAATTTCATTTCTCTAAAAATGTTTATAAATGAATTCATCAACAAATTATAATTTTCCCTCTCATTTTATGGTAATAATCTCTTAATGTTGAGCCACTATTCTCTCTTTAAATGTGTGTCAGTTTTAGAATCCAGAGCTTACTCCTGTTATCCTTTTGTTATACATGTCAAAGTGATGCATTTTTAATATGCCTTGTGGATTAGAATTTATACATAATACAGATAAAATTCTTGGAAATAGGCCACATTTTATGTCCAAGTCCAAGGTAGTATATAGTCTGAGAAGTTAAGTTGTATCACATTAAGCTAAAATATAAACATAGGGAAACTCTGGGCATATAAATGCTTGTCATTTTTACTCACATTTGATAATGACCTGTTTAGAGATGTGTGAAAGTTTTTTCTTTTTTTTTTTTTTCAAGTGTTTATCTGTTGAATTAAAAACCCATCAAGGCAGAATGGTAACTTTCTCACATCCTATGAAATGAACCATCACCATGACAATGAGTGCAGCAACTTGCTGTGTTTATGAACTCGTGGATGGTTATGAATTGAACCAAGGAAGCTGGCTTATTCAGAGTAGCTGCAAGCATTCACAAAGCGAGAAACCCATACTCTGAAATTCGCCTCGCTGACCAAGCTCTGCTGACTTCCTCTCTGTCTGAATCTCCCTTTTCCGTGTTTGATCTTTCTGTGGGTTGTTGTAAGATCTCTTTTCTCTTACTCTAAGCTTCATGGTTTTCACCTCTTACCACTGTTTCTGTCATCAGTTTCTGTATGAAACACTAACTGATGTAAACCTAAAAGGTGTGAAATTTTTTTTGACACTTCTTCCTTTTAACCCTTGGGATGTGTATGCAAATGTAACTTGGCATTTAAAAAAAAATACTAGTAAGCTTTTTTTTTTTTAATTACTGTCTAAAACTGAGCAATGTTATTATGATAGAGCTCTTCCTTTGCAGCCTTGGCTACTCAAAACAGCATAATATGTTATCTCTTAGTGGTTTGGGTGCAGTTATTTATAGCATGTCAGCAGAGAATGAAGGCATTGTTCACACCATACGGCTCTTCCCCTGTTATTAAATTAAACCCTTGTTACAGTGCTCCATGAAGAACACTTTAAAAATGACCACTAAGTAAGGGGTAGAAGAAACATCACATTCCTATGCTTAGGAAGACAGTCCAGCAATCAGTATACATCAAATGTGGGCCTGATGCTGGGAAATAAGCAGTCATATTTTGCTTCTAATGGGAAAACAGTCGTGAGTGTGGGTTGCATAGTGTCTTCACATGCCTGAGAAAATGCCCAAGTATTGGGGTACAGTGCTTCCTCATCATTTTGAGCACCCAGGAGGAGACTCCAAAATAAAAGTGAATGAACCATTCCTTAGAGCTATATTAACAGTTAGGTGTTTCTGCCTATTCATTCTTCATCATTTTTCAAAGTGTTATTTGTACGTTTGGTCTTGGTGAACTTGACTATGGACAGTTAATAAAGGAAGTGTTAAACGCTCATACTAGTGCCAGAGCAGTGAAGGAGGAGTCCTCCTCCATCATCGTGATAGCATAGGTAATTAAAGAGAGAAAAAGACATAGCTGCAGCCACCTATCTTCCCATTGAGGAGCTAGACAATTGTTCATTCACTTGTGATTTTAAACAATTGCTAGGATAGGTTAGGTGTGAACAATTAAATACTAGAGGTTATTTTACCATCTGTTAGTAAGCAAGATGGTAAGTCTAGCTTAAGAGTTAGCAAATATTTTCTATAAAGATCCAAGGCTAAAAATAATAAATATTTTCAGCTTTGCAGACCTATGATCTTTGTCACAACTATTAAAATTTGCTGTTATCACATGCAAGCAGCCATTGACAGTCTAGCAATACACAGACAAAGCTGTATCCAAAAGTTTATTTTTGCACACTGAAATTTGAGTTTTATAAAAAAAAACTTTATGTCACTAAAAAGGATTCTTCTTTGATTGGTTGTCAACCATCTAAAAAAGCTATTATCATTAGTATGGCTATATCGAAACACAGGATAGGGAACCAGTCAGATTTGGTCCATGGGCCATAGCTTGCTGATTCCTAAATTAGCTAAACTTGAAAATATCATGCTTGTATCTTTTTGCCTAAGACTTGAGGAAATGAGAATGAATGGTTCTTTACCTACTAACGGACTTAGTGACAAACATTTTCATTAGAGGGAAAATGTCACGTTTGAGATCCAGTGAGTGTCCCTACCCTCTTTTCTTCTTCTTGCCTCTTCTAAGCTCAACATCTACCCTGGAAGAAGTAAATGCCTAAGCTTAATTATTTGACAAGATGGTAATCACTCCAATGGGAAGAAATGCTTTTCATGAAACCCTCCAAAAGAGGCCAGTGGGGAGTAAAAAACACTTCTCCGGATGGCCTGTAAGGAATGTATATATGTGAGGAACTGTGCCAGGTACTCAGATACAATGATAACCAGTCAGATCCTCAGATTCAGGGACTTGCAGTCTATCTTGGAACATGAGAGAAAATTCCTGGGAGAGATGGCACCAAGAATATGCTGCAAAGCCCAAAGGGAATCTGGCCTTCTCCCATCTGGAGGATGCGGTCTCCAAGGTACTGCAGCAGAAGGAAAGAGCTGTTGCCTCCTAGAAGTACTTGCTCCTGTGAAGTCTCTTCCACCCTGTTGATTTTCCTTCTGCCCTGCTGGCCTGTTCTTCCTCATCTTTATGCTGGCCGTCTTTCTCTTCTTAATCTCAATATACAGGGCTTTGTATCGGGTCTCTTTCTTTTCCCAGCTGACCTCATTCAATCTCATGGCTCTAAAACTAGATAGGCAGCTAAAGAGAAAGAAAGAATATACTTTCTGTTCTGGAGCCTCTCCGGAACTTCAGATCTGTACTCCAGTTAGCTATTCTACATCTTCACTTAGACATCAACAGATACACTAAACCTCACATAGCCTGAAAAGATTGTTTTTTCCCCAGTGCAAAATGCTTTCAGAATGCCTCTGTTTCAGTCTTTCCTTTCATGGTAAATGACTTTACCATCTTCCTAGTTATTCAAGTCGAAAAATGGAGAAATTATCCTTAAATTCTCCCTTTCTCCGATTCCCTCATACCAGCATTGAGTCTCCCAAACATATTCAAAATCTATTCATTGCTACTCTGACTATCCTAGTTTAAGCTACTTTCTCATTGCAAACATAACAACAAAGTGAACACTTACAAACTCATCATTCAAGTTGAATGCTGTAAAATTACTGATGTATTCTTACCCTGTCGCACTTTCCCACAGGTAGCCACTATCCTGGATTGTGTGTTTATGTCATCATCATACTTTTATCATAGTTTTCAGAAATGTATATATTTCTACACAGTCATTAGTGTTGCTTGTTTTAAGCTTGATCAAAATTATACGCAGTATATAATCTTTTCCAACTCACTTTTCTTCCCCATCAGCACTCTCACATGATGCCTCCATTGATTTTAGGATAGAGGAAACATCCCTGCTTCTGTTAAGAAATAGGCTCTTCACTTGTGACCTGGATGTTGAAAGATTATTTTTCTTATAAAAGAAAAAAAATAGATGGTGGAGTATTCAGCTATGTCAGATGTTCCCAGTAAGTCCAGTGAAGTGAGAGCAGAGAAGTAATCAGATTTGACAAAGCAGCATTGATTCTGACCAGGAACAGCGTTAAGTAGAGTTGTGGGGGCATTGAATGAGAGTGAATGCGAGGTGAGGAAATACAGACCGTGACGATTCACAACTCTTCCAGAAGTTCTGTGAAGGGGAGCAGAGATGTTGGGCAGTAGCTGGAGTAGGATGTAACATTAAGATATTCCTTAATTTTTTTAGGATCAGAGATAATACAGTGTATTTACAAGGTGATTTTAGGACCCAGCAGAGAAAGAGAGATTAATGATAGAGGAAACAGGATAATAGTGGGAGAGATATACTTGATGAAGCAAGAGGATGGACCTAAAACTCAAGGGGTTGGTCTGTGATAGAAGTAGGGAATGCTTCATCCACAATAAAGTCAGTAGAAGTGATGTGTTAGGGAACTGATGGGGAAGTTTGAAAGTTTTCCTGGTGGAAATATTAGGGAATCCCTGTCTGGTTGCTTCCTTTTTCTCAGTGAAGTGTGAGGCACAGACATGAGTTGAGAGAATCAGATCATTTGAAGTGAGCAGGTAGAGGGACTTACAGCATCAGCCACTGGGAGCAGCAACCCCTGTGGACGATGAGCCACCAAAAATAGTGACAGAAGGAGTAAAAAGAGAGTGGATGATGTGTTGAAAGTTATCAATGAGGAGGAGGGGTGGGGAAGTCTGTGTAGGGCTTCCCACGGAGACATAGCAGGTGGTAACGTATGAAGGCAAGAGTCTACCACTAAGAAACTTGTTCAGTCATGTAGGTGTTTGTGAATCTGTGAATCTATTTGAGTTATTTGAATCTAGATTTTAGAGAAGTGTATCACAGTCCAAAGAGTGGACACTGAGGAACCAAGGTGGTGGATGACTTACTTAGCTCTGTCTTCCCCTGCTTAGAGCGTGGCTTGGACCAAAATATTCTCATGGGTTCAATTTAGTCCACTACCTGAAATCGCTCAGGGTACTCCTTTTTCATATTCACTTTGTGTTAAATTCTCTGTTTTCACTGTTCTTAGGGATCTTTCTACTCTACCCCACTGCGTGCTAAAACCTCTGTGGAGGGATTGCTGTCTACTTGCAAGTCAGTTGCTCTCATCCACACCCTTGCACTTGCCTTGGCTCCTGAGATGGAGGCTAATCTCAGAAGCAGCACCTGGCTTAGCCCTGATTTACTAGCACACATCCTGTTTCATTGAGTCCTCAAATCTTAGGATTCCCTTGTAACTCAGTCAGTAAAGAACCTGCCTACAGTGCAGGAGATCTGGGTTTGATTCCTGGATGGGAAAGATCCCCTGAAGAAGGAAATGGCAGCCCATTCCAGTATTCTTGCCTGGAGAATCCCATGGACAGAGGAGCCTGGCGGGCTGCAGTCCATGCAGTCACAAGAGTCAGATGTGACTTAACGAGAAAACCACCACCACCAGAGTTGAAAGAACCCTTTGAGGGCAGTTAGGTCGATCTTCTGCTTAATTTAGAATGTCCTCTTTTTTTATATTGGTGATTCCTTCCTCTTTAACCCAGTTTTTTCCTTCACATTGATAGTACATTTGTCTCAGGAGAAAAGACTTCCATTGCTCAATATTCATATTTTTTATCATTTGTACTCATCCTTTTTGTGTGTGTCACTTGGGACATATGGGCTTTGTCTTTCCTTTTCTCACCTGCCTATAATACTTTTATCTGACTTTTTGATAACACTGAGGTTAGGACTCCCAGGTGATTTTGACAGTTGAATGTCAAAGATTCTCTATAATATTAGCCCTTATATTGCTTTACGCAGCAGTAGTTTAACATTTCTAGTCATGAAGTTTTACATTTTGAAACCCATACAGATTTGGCTAATGATTTCTCTCCCATAGAGGCTTACACTACAGGTGGGCATCGTTCAAATTTCAGCTTCACTTGCAATTTATCTTTTGAAGAAAATATGACTCTTGAATTAAGTTCTTAGCTCTGTAATAATCTGGTAGGTTATAGAGGCAATAATGAAGGCAATGAGAGGTGAGCGTTCCCTTTAAAGTTCTCACTTATATGTAATTAACTGAAGACATGTAGCACCATGGAACGTGTCAACTGGCCTAGACACTGAGCACACCGTAGTTTCCAAATCCTGATTATGTAGTCAATGTCTGGATCGTCTAGTTTGTGGTGTGTTTAGATCTTTGCTTAACACGGTGAACGCTAATGGATGAGCAGGGTCTTTGGAGACAGCAAAACTTGGACCCAGCTCTCAGCTTTGCCATTACCATCTCTGCAGTTTTTGTAAATCGTTGGACCTTTGTCAGCCTCCTTGTCCTCAGCTGCAAAACAGGTCTAATCATATGCTCCCTCTGCATTGTGTGAGGATTAAGTGTGAGCATGGATATATAGTGTCCAAAGATTACCTGGCACGTGATAGGTGATCAATAAACGCCAGGCCCCCTTCCTTTCTGTCGCCTGTGCTTTTTTCCTTTTTACGTATGGCCTAGCAGGAAAAAAGTTCCCAGCTTGATTCCTGGGTCGCTGTAATCCTGAAGGATAGAGGGCACTTTCAGAATGTCTTCTGTGCACATTTCTTCCCGTTCGGTCCTCACTGCAAGGGTGAATACTACCACTGGTCAGAAGAGAAGGGGAAGAAATGAATGTTTAAAAGTTACAAGAGATGAAGGTGAGAGAGGCAGGAAGAGGAAGTGACAAAGGAAAAGATTAGAACATGAAAGAGGCACACCCAGTGGAGGACCTCAGTTTTACAGAGTCATTGTAAGCCTCAGCAGAGCCAGGCAACTGCATGATGCAGAGATCGTAGACCAGACAAAGCTGTGTTCAAAGCCTGGCTTCTCCGCTAATTAGTTCTGGAACTTTGATCACGTTCCTTAACTTCTTTGAACTTCAGTTTTCAAGTGAAGAAAACAACAGCAGCTAAATTCACTGAGTGCTTAACATATGTAAGCACTCTTAGTTCATTTATATTCTCACAATAGCCCCATCTGATGTGTAGAAGTATGATCCTCATTTGACAGATGAGGAACCTGCTTAAAGACATGGTTAGCATTGTTCAGGATCACAGAGCCTGGATTTGCCCAATGAGGGCCTGGCTCTGAAGCTCACACTTTAACCACTGCACCAAAGCTAGTGTGTCATGGAGCTGAGGCGGACATGAGATGTCACCGAATGGGCCCACGTGGGGCCTGCCCGTGGTATGTGCTGGGACATGTGCCACCTCCCTGTCCTTCTTTCTCTTCTCCCCTTCCTGGCTGCTTGTCTTCTGCCATCCAGGTGGGACTTTGCTTTCGGGGAATTTCCAGCTGGTTAAATGGAACTTGCTGCTCCAGAAGGAACCCCAAGATAGCTTCACCCTGATATACTCTGAGGGTCACTGTTACACAAATTAGGTTGGCACAACTGAAGCCTGTTTTCAGGGATTGCTTCTATTGATTCCACCCCTGTCTGTAAATCAAAACAAATTTGATAGTGGGAGAAATAAAACTATTTCACCCACTCATAATACACACACAAACACACACTTAGACATAGGAGTTGATTAGTCAGTTTCCTTTCAAAAAATATGTTCAGTTGACTTTCTCAAATTAAATTCGGTCATATTTGACCATTGTTTTATGGATTGGTGGTTATGTCTTCTACTAGTTCAGCCTGTGTTTCAGCATCAAGTAGATGAGGTTGCCTGGTTTGTTCATCTGGTTATTCATCATTTAACAAAGAGTAACTGGGAGCCTGTTACATTCTAAGCACTGCACTGGGTGTGCGGAATGCTAAGATGAATGAGACAGACTTCCTTACAAATAGATTATTATCTAATGGTCGTAAAACCAAATAATTATGCTCCAACATAAATTCAGGAATGGAGATGAACACAAAGTTCAGCCTTTGTGTTCTGTATTTTACAGGATTGAAAAATGTTTTCCTCATGATTTATGTCTTTTTTTTCTGTTAAGAATTCTTTATGCATTCCAACAAAAAAGAATTAACTGTGTATACTTTCTTTGAGTTATTTTACTAATACATGTTTAAGGGTAAGTTAAGAGTGTAATGTCCCCTGCCATTTTTAAGAGTTTGTTCTTAAGGTTGCTGTTTAGTCACACAGTCATGTTTGACTCTTTGTGATCCCCATGGACTACAGCACTTTGTTTTTTTATGAGTTCTGTGGTCAAGCATGTTCATTATTTAACAAAAGAAAAAGGAAAATACTGGGACACACAAAAAAATTGAAATTATCCTATAATTCTACTCTCTTAGAATCATTTAATCAATAACCAATTGACTTCTAAAGTTTTTACATTGTGTATTTGTATATATGTATATATATATGAAGCTGTGGATTTTTTCCCCCTCAAAACAGAGCCTATTGGGATGTTAAATGTCTGGTACATGAGACAGCACATTGACTACAATAGACAGCAGATTTCTCTTTTCTGGAAGGTAAGTTTGCAGTGTCCACTTAAAATTCAGAACTACATAGTTTTTTAATTGATATATGATTGACATATGAAGAGAATTACATATTTGAATGCTTACGTTTCCAGACCGAAGACCTTGTTCTATAGTTGCTTTGATATGAGGCTTCAGAGACTGTGTTGGAACTCATTTTCTCAGCCAGATCGTCATGATGGTTGACTCTGTGTCATTTACTTTTCCAACACAAGGGTGAGGACTCTTGACTTCCTGCCTCCACACAATCATATCTTTCCCTCAACCACTTCCAGTCCGATGAAGGTCTCTTCCCTTCCTGAACTGTGCCCACCCTCTGACCCCACTCACCGCACCTTCTCTTCTGATTCTGTTCTCCTCTCTGCCACCTCTCCCACCCCACAGATACAACATGCCCTGCAGTGACCACCTCACTTTTTCACTGTAGGGGAGAGTAAAGTTGTGGATATAGATATTTAGGAATATGTTTTCTACGGTCATTGAAAAGTGAGTGGGTGGAAAGTAAGCTCCTCTACCTTAGGAATACTAATAATAGTCGAAAATAAGAGAAATAGGAATAGAAAACAGCCTTTCCTCAGGAATAGTAGTAAAACGGTGGTAAACAGAACAACCTTCCAGGAAATAATGAAGCTAATATTACAGAATGTAAAAGTTTCACAAAGTGCTGAAAGCTGGCATTATCATTTCACTTAACCCTTACAAAAACCCTAAGAGATACATACTAGTATCCCCACTAACACATGAAAAAAACTGAGAGTCCAAAAAAGGTTTTGCACAAAGCCAACCACCTACTAAGTGCAGAGCTGGGACTAAAACCCCATCCAGAGTTCTTTCTGCTACAGTATGACTCATTTTGCCCCCCAAAATATATATGCTGTTTGAATTGAGCTACTGATTGGCATGTTTATAAGAAGAGGTTTTATTTCTCAAAACCTATGCCCTTTTTACGACATGTCTTCCAGTTAAGGGTAAATAAACAGTTTTGGAATTATGCAGCTGACAAGCATGAAACCAGAAGTCAGAGTAATAAAGTCCTCTGATGGGGTTAGCGTGATAGATTTTGATAATCACAGCCTTCTTCGATTTTAAGAAATGAACTCTTTCTCCCTCTTTCCCTTTCTCTCTCTCACACATAGAATCTCTGGTATAAAAGGAGACTGCTGTAAATAGCTTGGTGAGTCATAATCAAGTTCTTCACTTTGAAACTGAAATTTATCTTTAAAGAATGAATTTTTAATAGCAAGATCATTCTTAAAGCAAGGCATTTAGAGCAACTGTAATTTGTAAATAGTATAGAAGAACCTAGCTCAATTCCTGGCTGTCGGTTTTCATTTTCACAAGTAAGCAGCTGGTTAAAATGCAAATTCTTCGTCTCGTAAAGATCCCTCCTCCAAAAATGTCCTTTATCTTTATCTGAAAATATGCTGTTCTCCCATTTCATTCCTCCCAACTCTGGGGTTTCTCTTGGTAGAATGAGAGTAATGATCAAAGTACCTGCAGAATTCAAGGTGGGGGGTGGAGGCACAAGTAAATGAGAAGGTGCAAATCCAGAAAAATCACTGGGGCTGCCAAGGAAAAATTAGATGGTACTACAACATGATTTTTCTCATAACAGTGTAAGCAACATACCCAGTGCTATACCTGTCTTTCTTCTGTCACAAAGAGCATTTAGAACAGGCGTAAGCAGGGCACCCTGAAGCCAGCCTCAGAGCAAAGTCAAAATAACAATTTGTTAGCCAACAGGTAATGTTTAGCAAACTTCCATACGCGGATTCCTCTCTGCTGCTCATCTTAATCCTGTCCCTGTTTCTTACAAAGCTTTAGGTTCTAAAATGAAGTCTTGAAATTCAAAAGGGCTTTAACACTCTTCTGGTCCACCCTATCTCTCATGAACATTGCTCCTAGTCCATCCAGGACAGACAGATGTCTCTGCTGGGACAGGAAGAACTGCTCTGGAGACAGCCCATCTTGATGGCATCTCTTTTCTATAAGTTAGAAAAGGTTTTCTTTTATGGAGCCAAAACTGTGGGCCCAAGAAGGATCTTTTGGACTGGAACGAGTTTGAATAAGAAACCAAAAATGTAAAAACTAGAAGCTTCTACAACCTTATGCTAGATGGCGGTCATGAAAGGGCACCTTCAAAACCTTTAGCGATTGTCCAGCCTGAAAAAGGATAGTTGGAGCCAGCCTTCTGTTTTACAGGGTTGTTACAGGGCTTAGTCCCTAGTCCTTCCCAGGTGGCACTAGTAGTAAAGAACCCTCCTGCCAAGGCAGGAAACATAAGAGATTTGGGTTCTGATCCCTGAGTTGGGAAGATTCCCTTGGAGAAGGAAATGGCAACCCATTCCAGTTTTCTTGCCTGGAGAGCTCCAGGGATAGAGGAGCCCAGCAGGCTACAGCGCATAGGGTCACACAGAGTCAGACGAAACGGAAGTGATTTAGCACATGCGCACACAGGACTTAGTCTTTTTCTGTTGAATCCTGGATTTCTTCAATGGCCCTACACAGGAAGTGGCAATTAAACCCTGCCCAGAGTTACTGAGGACTTCCCTGGTGGCTCAGACAGCAAAGCATCTGTCTACAATGTGGGAGACCTAGGTTCGATCCCTGGGTGAGGAAGATCCCCTGGAGAAGGAAATGGCAAGCCACTCCAGTACTGTTGCCTGGAAAATCCCACGGACAGAGGAGCCTGCTAGGCTACAGTAGTAAATAAACAGTTTTGGAATTATGCAGCTGACAAGCATGAAACCAGAAGTCAGAGTAATAAAGTCCTCTGATGGGGTTAGCGTGATAGATTTTGATAATCACAGCCTTCTTCGATTTTAAGAAATGAACTCTTTCTCCCTCTTTCCCTTTCTCTCTCTCACACATAGAATCTCTGGTATAAAAGGAGACTGCTGTAAATAGCTTGGTGAGTCATAATCAAGTTCTTCACTTTGAAACTGAAATTTATCTTTAAAGAATGAATTTTTAATAGCAAGATCATTCTTAAAGCAAGGCATTTAGAGCAACTGTAATTTGTAAATAGTATAGAAGAACCTAGCTCAATTCCTGGCTGTCGGTTTTCATTTTCACAAGTAAGCAGCTGGTTAAAATGCAAATTCTTCGTCTCGTAAAGATCCCTCCTCCAAAAATGTCCTTTATCTTTATCTGAAAATATGCTGTTCTCCCATTTCATTCCTCCCAACTCTGGGGTTTCTCTTGGTAGAATGAGAGTAATGATCAAAGTACCTGCAGAATTCAAGGTGGGGGGTGGAGGCACAAGTAAATGAGAAGGTGCAAATCCAGAAAAATCACTGGGGCTGCCAAGGAAAAATTAGATGGTACTACAACATGATTTTTCTCATAACAGTGTAAGCAACATACCCAGTGCTATACCTGTCTTTCTTTCTGTCACAAAGAGCATTTAGAACAGGCGTAAGCAGGGCACCCTGAAGCCAGCCTCAGAGCAAAGTCAAAATAACAATTTGTTAGCCAACAGGTAATGTTTAGCAAACTTCCATACGCGGATTCCTCTCTGCTGCTCATCTTAATCCTGTCCCTGTTTCTTACAAAGCTTTAGGTTCTAAAATGAAGTCTTGAAATTCAAAAGGGCTTTAACACTCTTCTGGTCCACCCTATCTCTCATGAACATTGCTCCTAGTCCATCCAGGACAGACAGATGTCTCTGCTGGGACAGGAAGAACTGCTCTGGAGACAGCCCATCTTGATGGCATCTCTTTTCTATAAGTTAGAAAAGGTTTTCTTTTATGGAGCCAAAACTGTGGGCCCAAGAAGGATCTTTTGGACTGGAACGAGTTTGAATAAGAAACCAAAAATGTAAAAACTAGAAGCTTCTACAACCTTATGCTAGATGGCGGTCATGAAAGGGCACCTTCAAAACCTTTAGCGATTGTCCAGCCTGAAAAAGGATAGTTGGAGCCAGCCTTCTGTTTTACAGGGTTGTTACAGGGCTTAGTCCCTAGTCCTTCCCAGGTGGCACTAGTAGTAAAGAACCCTCCTGCCAAGGCAGGAAACATAAGAGATTTGGGTTCTGATCCCTGAGTTGGGAAGATTCCCTTGGAGAAGGAAATGGCAACCCATTCCAGTTTTCTTGCCTGGAGAGCTCCAGGGATAGAGGAGCCCAGCAGGCTACAGCGCATAGGGTCACACAGAGTCAGACGAAACGGAAGTGATTTAGCACATGCGCACACAGGACTTAGTCTTTTTCTGTTGAATCCTGGATTTCTTCAATGGCCCTACACAGGAAGTGGCAATTAAACCCTGCCCAGAGTTACTGAGGACTTCCCTGGTGGCTCAGACAGCAAAGCATCTGTCTACAATGTGGGAGACCTAGGTTCGATCCCTGGGTGAGGAAGATCCCCTGGAGAAGGAAATGGCAAGCCACTCCAGTACTGTTGCCTGGAAAATCCCACGGACAGAGGAGCCTGCTAGGCTACAGTCCATGGGGTCGCAAGAGTCGGACACGACTGAGCGACCTCACTTCACAGAGTTACTGAGATGAGTGGTTCTGCTCTGAGCCCCAGACCTCTAGAGCCAAAGGCATTTAAGCAGCATGCAGTCCCAGCAATCATTTTACAAACATGGAAACTGCAGCGTGGGGAGGGGAAGCAATTTCCCACAAGGATTTCTGTGATGTGGTGCCTGCTGCTGGGAGCCCTTCCTGGGTGGGATACTGCCCTTCTGTTTGGAACCACCCCTCTCCCATTCCTCTGACTGGGGATTCCTCTTGCCACCCTCAGGCGGGACTGGGAGCTGCCGGGGCAGTGCTGTGACATGAGAAACTCATCAAAACCTCAGAGCAGCCTGCAGCCAGATCAGGTGCTTTGTGGTGGGGCCCAGTCAGACCTCACTGGGGAAGGGAAGCGAAGACATGCGTGTGGTGGGTGATTTTTCTTTTCTAACTTTGTTCAATACTGGGAAACCCAATGAAAGGGACATCCCGCCACTGCGGAGGGGAATTCAGGGCTTCAGCACCAGAGGAAGCCCCAAGTAAAACCCCGGCAGCCCGTGAACACAGAGAGAACACGTTTCTCTTGCGGCTGGGAAAATGAGCGATGACCTTTCGCTTCTCTAGTATGTTTACGCTAGAGGAGAAGAGCTTGGTGCTGAATGGGTATGGCCCAGGTGTGCGCTGAGGGTGGGGGCGGGGGAGGGGTGGAGGTGGGGGAGACAAGTCTGTGGTGAGGGTGTGTGAGTGTCTGGAGTGGTGTGTCTGCATGTGTGTTGTATATGTGTGAGTGCACATGTGTCTGAATGCATGTGAATTTTGTATTTGTGGGAGGGATCTGATTGTGTGGGTGTGTAGATACGAGTATGTGTGTGAGTGTGCAGGCATGTATGCTGTGCATGTATGTGAGTGTCTTAGTCACATCTAATAAAATACCATAGTTTGGGGGCTTGTAAATAGCAGAGGTCAATTTCTCACAGTTCTGGATGCTGGAAGTCTGAGATCCAGCGGCCAGCATGGTCAGGTCAGGGCCCTTTTCTGGGTTGCAGACTTCTCTTGTGTCCTTACGTGGTGACACGGTGGAAAGGGCTAGACAGCTGTCTGGGGTCTTAGAGAGTGCTGGTCCCATCCATGGGTGCCCCACCCTTACGACCTCACCAACTCACACAGGCCCCACTTCCTGCACCATCACATTACGTGTGAAATTCCAGTGTGTGAATCACCATTGCAGTGAGTGAGTGTGAAGGCGTGACTGTGTGGAAGATGGGTGTGTGGGGCATATGTGGGTGTGCGTGTGGGTGAATATGTGTGGGTCTGCGAGTGCGGGGGTGGGTGTGAATGTGAGCATCTACGTGTGTGTCTGTTGATGAATGTGAGTGTGAGCATGTTGAGGGTAGAGACCGCTGTTGTTCTGGTTCCTATGTAGTTCCTCATTTTCCCACACCTTGGGTTCCCCTAAAAGCTACATTTCCTCAAAAGTATTCTGTACTGTGTTTTGCCATAGTTTGTTTGTTTTTTTTTTTTTTTTTAATTTTTGGTCATAGCACATGGCTTGTGAGATCTTAGCTCCTCGACCAGGGATTGAACCTGCAACAAAAGCACGGAGTCCTAACCGCTGGGCCACTAAGCAAGTCCCCATAGTTGCCTTTAAGAGAAAAAGTACTTTCTATGCTGAAGCCAAAAAATTGAGCCTGATCTATGAATAGAGCAAAAACACCTGGGTATTGTCAAAACAGTAAATGCGGTGGTAGAGAATGTTGCTGCGTCACCAACAGCCCGAGTGTTGGAGGACAGCCCTTCACAAGGGGTCGCCAATTCTTTCCCTCACATTCTCTCTAACATCCCCTTCTGCACAAACTTTCACATCCTTTCCTTTGCTTTGACCAGTTATTTCCATCTGTGACTCCAGGACACTTTTCCTTCAGTTAATTCAGCCTCCATCCTTTAAGAAGAAAATCACTTTGAATATATATGGATGATGTATGAAAAGATATGACAGTGGGTTAAAGCCACGTTACCCTTTCCAGTTTCCTCTGTCAACTTCTTCAGAGTCCTCTCACTGTCTGAAGCATGGCTAATCATGAACTTTCTGAAGTTTAGGTTTAGACCACGGGTCTGGAAAGAAATGTCTGTGTGCAGATGGAGCTGAGTTCCCTTCTTCATTTGCTCACTCCCCCATTTGTTCATCCACGTGAACAAGTACATTAAAGCCCCTCTTTAGGCCTAGAGCCCTTGTTGTATGCAGGGACATGGATGTGAACAAGCCAGGGGCAGGCTCCGTGTCCAGCAGAAGAGGACAGAAATGCAGAAGGGATGCTGAGGGTCTTCAGGTGTTAAGAAGGAGTTCAAGGTTCAGCTGAGGGGACTATGACCAGGGAGGGAAGGGGTGAGGAGTCAGAGAGCACCTTTCAGAATGGAATACTGGCAGTTTCAGCATCTCCCATCCTCTGTGCAGCTGACTAACTTTGTGAGCCATAGACCAAAGTGAAGCTCAGGCGATGAGTCACTGCAGTTAAAGAGACAACAGCATCAGGAAACGCAAGGGGCGAGAGAGTCTACACATGGAAAGATAGGCCTACAATCAGAATCCCTGTGAGCTTCTGCTGGTAGTTTATTTGGGTGAAAGGATTTGGAGGTGCGGGTAAAATGAGTCAGCAGTCTAGTTGCTGAGGATTAAATAGGGTGAAGTTTTTGTTTGTTTAAACTAAGTTTTAAGGATAAAATCTTTTGGAATATTTAAAAGCTTTAGAAAATATCATGTATTTTCCCTTAAACTATTTATATTGATTCTGCCCAGGTGTTCTTACAGTTTTCTGACTTAAAAAAGCAAAAGAAGGTAATATTGGAGCTCCCCAGAAGAACAAATTAGTCAGGACAAGGGTGGGAGAACATTTGCTAGGAAGACCTCAGGGGGACATAGGTTGGCATGTAAAGAACCACATTAGTGAAGTGCTATCCCACAGAAATATTGGGTTGGCCAAAAAGTTCATTCAGCATGAGAGGGCACACAAACCTGAACAAACTTTTTGGCCAACCCAGTATAAAGCAAGCCACAGATGCAAGCCATATGTGTAATTTCAAACTTTCTCATAGCCACATTTTAGGACATTAAAAAAACAGGTGGAGTTAATTGTAATAATATGTATTACTTACTCAGGTTCATTGGGAATGTTATCATTTCAACATGTAATCAATTTAAAAATTACTAATGAGCTATCTTGGGGTTTCTCTGATGGCTCAGTGGTAAAGAATCCACCTGCCAATGCAGGAGACTCAGGTTTGGTCTCCGGGTTGGGAAGATCCCAGGGAGAAGGACATGACATCTCACTCCAGTACTTTTGCCTGGAGAATCACAGGGACAGAGGAGCCTGGCGGGCTACAGTCCATAGGGTCGCAGAGTCAGACCCTACTGAAGCGACTGAGCAGGCACACATGCACGTGTCTATTAAGTGCCAGTATGGCGCAGAGGCCACGAGCTCATCCTCCAGACGGCACCCTACCCTAGGTCAGGATAGCCTCATTTCAAAGGCTTCGTGGCTCCCTCCTGTCGTGAGCAAGTTACTAAGCTTTGACAAGCAGGACAGGAGAGATGGGAAACGCTTGCTTCCGAAAGTGGGGGAAAGATTGAGCAGGGAAAAGATTCACTTGTTAAAAGAAGTAGTTCATTTTGATAAATAGCTATCCTTAAACCATTGAAGACAAGGAGAAAGAGAAAAGAGCCAGCCCCATACTAGTTAACAGCGCAGCTTCAGAAAGACAGTTGAGATCAGAAGCAGCTTGCTTAGTAATTCACTTGGTTTCTTTCTCCCTGTCTTTGTCTTTGGTGAATGAAGAGTGTTCCAGTCTGTATCACACTGCACTGAAGCCATGAATTCTTTGGCCTGCTCATATGAAAGGGATTCAATAAAAGTAGAAAGTCCTATTTGTAACCTGGTTTATATTGATGGAGGACAAAGGTCTATTGTGAATCCCCAGGGAAGATTGGCTGCCAGAAGCCTTATATAATTATAGGAGGTATACAACATCAGAATCAATATTTAAGTACAAAAGCAGCAGATGGGAAGATTAGTTTTGTTGCGGTATTCAGCTCTCTCTCCTTCCCTTTCTGAGCCCTGTCCCAACACAGGCTGGCACAGAATTGCTGCAGATACTTTCAGACAGAACAGGTTGCTTTCCCTTGCTTGCTGGTCACACATGATATGCCAGCTGCAATGCAGGGAATTTGGGTTGAATAGCAGAACGTGGTCAGTGACAAAGATAAGAGTAAGTAGCAGAGAATTAACAGAACATAGAAAACACAGATGCAAGGGGAGTTAAAGCTTGCTCTAAAAAGTTTCCATTATTTTGCTGTTTTCCAGCTATAAAACAAGATAGAAATCATTATGCCAGGGTAACTGCCAGAAGGTAAATCAGTTCAGAGTAACAGAACACCTGAGGAATGCCTACTAAGTGCCAGCATGACAGCAGTTTAAGACCTCACCCTCCAGGCAGAGCAGCTGTGCTGCCTGGGTTCAAGTTCCAGCTTTACCACTTGCTGGCTGTGTGTCCTTGAGCGTGGTGCTCAACCTCTCAGTGCCTTAGAGCACAGTGTAGATAATAATAGCATGTACTTCATGAGATTGCTATGAAAACTAAAGAGAGAATTGTGAAAAGTGTTTGCAAGGTCATTGTTAGGAGGCAAACCCCGTGAGTGACACTGAGGATGCAAAAATGCAAAAGTGAACTGACAGGCTAATGGGGAAAATAGATCCACAGATAGAAATTTCCAGTACAGTGATTTTTAAACCTCCTAGGTAAAGACTGTCTTTACTTTGAACTAGGGTTGCCGAAGGCAGTCGTAAATTGAAAAGTTGAGGTATTCGGGCTTAAACCCACAAATGGTGTATATACTTTGTAATCAACTGTATGATATCGGTGAGACTTCCACAGAGAGCTGTGGTGTAAGCCAGGCCAAGAATAATAGATTCATAGAAGAGCCATAAGGGTAAAGCGCCAATCGTGATGATTTTTATATTAGAGTGAGTAAAGAGCACCCACCAAGTGTCTTCACATCTGTCATGCACCAAACACTCTTTTGAAACAGTCTGCTTCCCTGAGGTCACTGAATCCTCCAACACACCTGTGCTGCACAAAGAATTATCCTCATTTTACATGTGAGGAAACTGAGGCTCAGAGAGTTGAAATAGCTTGCCCAAGGTCGCACAGCTGCTAAGTGGTAGAACATAAAAGTCGAAGATCTGTCCTAATAACAAGAACCAAGTCATCAGTGTTTCAGAACCCAAAATGAAAAAAAATCTTCACAGATAAAGCTGTGATTAGTTAAGTGTTCAAACTCCCCAGCTTTCCAAGGGGTCTTGGTTACAGGCTCTCTTCTCTGATATAAGCTAAACTCTAACAGGTTTTTTTAAAGTTATTTTTTGCCTCAAGAGAAATTCGGAAGTAAAACATTACTTTATTGTCAGTACAGTAGTTTTTTTTAAGTCCTAAGAGGAAATGCTTTATCAGTTCACAGAAACACCTTTCCTATAATACACTTCAAAACAGAAACGGGGCAGTGCATTCTGAAATGCATCAGACCTTGTGCTTTCTTAGATTGCATTCACAAGTTATTTTTGATTCTGAAAGCCTTTTCAGGCAGCAGAATTATTATAATGGTTTATAAAGGACCTCACTCCTTGCTTCTTGGACAAACCAAAGTCAGAAAGGCTAAGTTCACTAAGTTTAGGTCATTTTCCACAGGACAGAGCAGAAAAAAAACTGAAGGGAGAGAAGCAGTGGACACATTTTTCTTTTTAGTGTATTCTTACCAGTAGAAGAAAGTATGACAGTAATATCACTGGCTGAAATCTGCTCTTAGCACAGTCCAAGAAGGGACCAGAAGTACCCTGTCTTTGTGATGTTCACAGGGACCCCAGGCTCAATAGGAGTATCTCCTTCATTTCTCACATCCACCAGGGGGCGCACTAAAATCTCACGTTACTATGGGGATGAACTCATTTCTTAACCTCTTGAGCTTTAGCACCCTCATCAGAATGGGGACTTATAAAGAATAAATGTGACACTCGTTGTAGAGCTCCTGACTCATGGTATGGCCCAATAGATGATAGATTCCCCCTTCTCACCCACCCAAATAAACACTAGAGGAAAAAATAAGTTTATCTGAAAAGACCCAGCTGGCTCCTCAGGCCAAGGTTCTTTTTATTTCAGAACTTGTCTCCTTCTGGCTCAGAGCCTGTTGGCTCTGGAGAAAGAATTCTGGATCTCCACCCTCCCCAAATTACCAGACTCATGTCCATATTGATGTTCCACATCAGAGCATACCACAGCCGCACAATTACAGAGGCTGCTTTGCAATTCTGGGTCAGAAGGGTGACTGAGGACCCAACTATGCAATATGGCACCTGTACTCACCAGCTGTCTCAGGCTTGCCAGTAGAAGGAGTAGCGAGTCAGAGTGGAGGGGTCATGAGTCCGGAGGTCAGGAGCCCTGGATTCCACTCTCAGCTCCTCCATTTGTCTCTTGAGCGGCCTTAAGCAAATCATCTCATGTCCCTGGGACTTAGTTTCCTCTTTTGATAAAATGAAGCACTGAATTAATTGTTCATCTGGAGAATCCTCTCCAGTTTGTTCTTCTGGTATTATTCTATTCCAGCTATTATTATAACTGGAATAATTATTCCATTATTTAATTCTGTTGTCATTCCATTCCCTCAGAGCCAGGTATAATCCACAGGTGATGGATTACGTCATGATTTGCAAACTTGATGTTACCTAATTTTTTTAACTAACCTAATCACACTGTTTTCAGGTGCTTCAGGAGACTGACTGCCCTGATGGCTAAATACTTGTTTCTCCACTGGCTCACTGAACTCATTGAATATTTTATTTTATGGACGCTGCTAGATAAGTTAGGTCCATTTTCCAATTTGGTTAAGGAGATTAGTTAACTGATGTTAACCTTTATCCCCAAACTTGAGTTTGACATTTTATACAAGCATAAGTCAAGGGAGACCATGTTCATTTGTCTAACTTGTTGGTTCCATCTTCATTTTCTCACTGATATTTGCAGCACAAATATATGGGATCTGAAGAGAAAATGCAAGATAGGTCCAGGCCCTTCGCTGCCCTCCTTCACTCATCTTTCCAACCCACACCTCTGCTTACCAGATCACTGGGATCAGATAGATTTCCACAGCAGTCACTATGTAGGTTCACTGGACCCAGGAGGACTTGACATTTCCCCCCTTCTGTTAGCATTCTACCACTGGATTGCATGAGATTGCCAATATATCTGTGAAGGACAATGAGAGGGCCATAATAGAGGCTGTTTCCCTATTTGCCTCCTGGGTCCCTGGCAAGAATGGGGAGCTTTGTGAGCGCCAACTCTTGGGAAGTACATTTGGGTGCTACCCTCTGGAGCTACCAAAGAAACAGGTAGGGAAGGATGGAATGAGAGAGAACTGATGGAATGGTCTTTCCTGAAATGGTCTTCCCTACCCAGCTTTTACTTATTTATCTTTTTTTTTTCTTCTGTGGCCAAGGGCATGTTTATTAATAACAGTTCAGAATATCACAATATCAAAAGCACTCACTTGTTTTAATTTACACAAGATCAGCTGTGATGGACACTTGCCCCACCAAAACTTTTTGGTTCTTGCCAGGACACAGGATGTCTTATAGGGAAAGGCTCAAAATGCACCCCAAAATGCCCCCAGCCACATGGCATTCACCCATTGCATTGACCATGTTTGATAATCTAGTCTTGGCCTTTGTGGATGCAGAAAGGCACCTAGGACATGCTCTGCATCATTCAAGCTCCCAGAGCCTGAAATATAAAAAAGCTGGGTGTTCATACATTAATTTATAGTGAGAATTGCAGCTGTTGGGCCAACCAGAAGGGCTGAGTCAGCAGATAGGAGCATCCTCTCGCAGCATGCTAATTATTTCAGAAGCCAAATTATAATCAGAAGGCCAGTTTTTCACTTAAAGTGGAAGATACAAATTCTAAATGAAGCAGATATTCATATTAACCCAGCCTCTCCTGACAGATAAAAGATGTAGGATACAAAATTATTAAAAGATGGCTTAGGATCATGAAGCCAGAGAAAGAGGCATTTGCCAACCCTAAGGTGTGTCTTTCAGCATCTTGAGGTCACCCCACACCCCATGGAAGGAAGAGCCTTGCCAAGAAAACTGTGATGCTTAAGTCTGGTGAGCAATGCCTTTCTCTTCCTATGCTAGGCATGAACAGGCACTGCCAACACAGGCTTGGGCAACTCTCCATTTCCAGTGCTTCTGTTTCTCTTGGTCCTTGTCCTAACAGGGTTACAATACAAAGAATTCATTTTATGCTTACTTTCTGGGATTGTTCCCAAACAATTCTTTAAGAATTAACTTTTAAAAAAATCTTAACTGATTTTTTTTCTATACGTGGTGGAGCTTGGTGGAGCATAAAAGTGTGTGGTGGAAGAAATGAAAAAATGTAAATAAAAAGGTCACTCTGATGTAGCTGCTTGCTGCAGGCAGTCCTGAGGTCCTAGCATAGAGCATTCAGTGACTTGTATGAGAGTACACAGTAAGTAAATGTGTTTTGTTGCAGAATCTGAGTCTATCAGAAGCAAGAGGAAAAATCCTCCACTATCAAGTGACCTTACAGGAGGTGGCAGGAGGGAAATCACACTACAGAACATCACAGAACACACCTCCTGGACCTGGGTCATTCCCAGAACTGGGACCTGGGCTGTGGCAGTGTCTGCAGCTAACTCGAAAGGCAGTTCCCTACCCACTCGCATTAACATAACGGATCTGTGTGGGGCAGGTAAGTACCAAATTTTCTTTAATATTGCTTGTAGGAAACTGTCTTCCTAATCTCTTATCTCATTCAGGCCGAGCTCAGGGCTTGGAATGAGTAGCACAAGAGTTTAGACTTTGAAATTAACAGGTTTCAGAGTCTGTCTGAAATTTCCTTTTAGCCAGTGAATGTGCAAATGAATTGCAGGTCATTGTGAGTTTAAATATAGAGACTAATAAATACATAATAGGTGTTTGGGGTTTCCCTGATGGCTCAACTGGTAAAGAACCCCCTGCCAATGCAAGAGGCACAGGTTCAATCCCTGGGTCAGGAAGATCCCCTGGAGTAGAAAATGGAAACCCACTCTGGTATTCTTGCTTGGGAAGTCTCATTGACAGAGGAGACTAGTGGACTGGAGTCCACGGGGTCACAAAGAGTCAAACATGACTGAGAGTGTGCACAACAGCATGCTAATTATTTCAGAAGCCAAATTATAATCAGAAGGCCAGTTTTTCACTTAAAGTGGAAGATACAAATTCTAAATGAAGCAGATATTCATATTAACCCAGCCTCTCCTGACAGATAAAAGATGTAGGATACAAAATTATTAAAAGATGGCTTAGGATCATGAAGCCAGAGAAAGAGGCATTTGCCAACCCTAAGGTGTGTCTTTCAGCATCTTGAGGTCACCCCACACCCCATGGAAGGAAGAGCCTTGCCAAGAAAACTGTGATGCTTAAGTCTGGTGAGCAATGCCTTTCTCTTCCTATGCTAGGCATGAACAGGCACTGCCAACACAGGCTTGGGCAACTCTCCATTTCCAGTGCTTCTGTTTCTCTTGGTCCTTGTCCTAACAGGGTTACAATACAAAGAATTCATTTTATGCTTACTTTCTGGGATTGTTCCCAAACAATTCTTTAAGAATTAACTTTTAAAAAAATCTTAACTGATTTTTTTTCTATACGTGGTGGAGCTTGGTGGAGCATAAAAGTGTGTGGTGGAAGAAATGAAAAAATGTAAATAAAAAGGTCACTCTGATGTAGCTGCTTGCTGCAGGCAGTCCTGAGGTCCTAGCATAGAGCATTCAGTGACTTGTATGAGAGTACACCGTAAGTAAATGTGTTTTGTTGCAGAATCTGAGTCTATCAGAAGCAAGAGGAAAAATCCTCCACTATCAAGTGACCTTACAGGAGGTGGCAGGAGGGGAAATCACACTACAGAACATCACAGAACACACCTCCTGGACCTGGGTCATTCCCAGAACTGGGACCTGGGCTGTGGCAGTGTCTGCAGCTAACTCGAAAGGCAGTTCCCTACCCACTCGCATTAACATAACGGATCTGTGTGGGGCAGGTAAGTACCAAATTTTCTTTAATATTGCTTGTAGGAAACTGTCTTCCTAATCTCTTATCTCATTCAGGCCGAGCTCAGGGCTTGGAATGAGTAGCACAAGAGTTTAGACTTTGAAATTAACAGGTTTCAGAGTCTGTCTGAAATTTCCTTTTAGCCAGTGAATGTGCAAATGAATTGCAGGTCATTGTGAGTTTAAATACAGAGACTAATAAATACATAATAGGTGTTTGGGGTTTCCCTGATGGCTCAACTGGTAAAGAACCCCCTGCCAATGCAAGAGGCACAGGTTCAATCCCTGGGTCAGGAAGATCCCCTGGAGTAGAAAATGGAAACCCACTCTGGTATTCTTGCTTGGGAAGTCTCATTGACAGAGGAGACTAGTGGACTGGAGTCCACGGGGTCACAAAGAGTCAAACATGACTGAGAGTGTGCACACACATATAAACAATAAACATTAGTCAAGGAAATATTCATTACATTAAATTGAACACTAATATCTGGCTAATTGTTCCATGAGGAAGAGTAGTATGTGTTGTCAAGTTCTAGAAAAAGCATACCTGTAGTCAAAACACGTTTTAAAACTAATAGTATTAAAATTAAATTCTGGTTGTAAGGACCTATAATATAATATTGCTATACTATAGCTCTTTATTATTCAAATTTAGATATGTATCCAATTATCTACATTGAAAACCTCCCAACTAGCTAGACATATTTTATAGTCACATCCTCGGAAAACTAACTTGTCAGGATTAAAGCTGATAATTAGTGAAGAAAATAGATACTAAAACTGTTTTTAAGATCTGTATTATAAAAGTATTTTAGTCAAGATTGTTGGCCTAACTTTTTCAAAAAATGCCTAATAGAATAAAACTCTATAATTAGATTCTTCCTTAAAATTCAGTGCAACAGTTTATCCACACGAGGATCTGAATGTGAAAGTTGCCAGTTGTGTCCAACTCTTTGCAGTCCATGGAATTCTCCAGGCCAGAATACTGGCGTGGGTAGCTGTTCCTGTCTCCAGGGAATCTTCCCAACCTAGGGATTGAACCCAGTTCTCTCACATTGCAGACAGATTCTTTACCAGCTGAGCCACCAGGGAAGCCCAAGTATATTAGAGTGGGCTGCCTATCCCTTCTCCAGCAGATCTTCCTGACCCAGGAATTGAACCGGGGTCTCCTGCATTGCATGCAGATTCTTTACCAGCTGAGCCATCAGGGAAGCCTAGCAATTTGAAGAAGCTTCTACCAATAATTATCATCTTATATATACTATTGAATCTTGGTTATCAGTCTTTTCAGTCATATATCTGTAAAGGTAGAGATAATATAGTAGATAAAAATACAAATAAATATTAATATAACTTTGAGTCAGCATATGAGTTAGGAATTGCTTTTAGGAGTAATAGTTGCTCTTTCTAGAGGCTTGACTATAGTGACTTACCTATTCTCTTATAGAAGAGAAGTTTGGAGGTAGACGGCCCAGGGCTGGTGTGACAGCTGTACACATGAGGACTCCAGCCTCCTTCCTTCTGTACCCACTGCCGCGTAGTCCAGGATAACTGCTGGAGCTCCAGCTGTCTCCTTCTAGGCAGCACAAAAGAAGGGAGGAGCCTCACCTCTCACTCTTGAGGAGTCTTGCCCCAGGTCACACAACAACACTTTCAGTATTGACCCTAAGTGGTCACCTGGTCACACCCAACTACAAAGGAGACTCAGAAACACATTGCTCTCTTGCTAGAGATGAGGAGACGGTATTTGGTAGGTAACTGGTAATCTCTGCCTCATGTGGGGAAGGTATCTAAGAAGAAACCTGAAGGAAAAGATGGATTACCTGTGGGAAAAAAGCTTAAACTTTATGCATAGTAAAGTAAGAATTTTTTAAAAACACTGTAAATAAGGGTTTAAAATGCGAAGAGCTATTTAGGAAAAGTATATGATAGATTTTTGGCAAATACATATAACTTCAAATAAATAAGAGATAATGGGATATGAACAGGAAACTCAAAAATAAATATAACATAAAAGGAATAGGGACTTCCCTCATCGTCCAGTGGCTAAGACTCCACTCTTCCAGTGCGAGGGGCCTGGGTTTGATCCATGATCAGGGAACTTGATCCCACATGCTGCAACTAAAAGATCCTGCATGCTGCGCTAAGACCTGAGCAGTTAAATAAAAAAAATAAATAAACATTTTAAATAAATAAATAAAAGGAACAATAAAGATATAAAAATATGTTCAGCCTAACTAGCAATCAATGAGATGCACATTTTGAAAGAAAGAAAAAAAAACTGTAGCAATCAAATCAAAATGAAAAAGAGTGGGTAGCATCAGCATAACCTCTGCTGGTGAAACTGTAGGGAAAAGCCACTTTTGTGCAAATTGGTACAACTTTCTTTACAGTTGAGCCACTAGAGAAGCTCATGAATTGGTACAACTTTCTGAAGAGAAATGTGGCAATTTGTAACATAAAAAAACTTCAAATATGAATATATCTTTTGACCAGGAAACTATGCCATTAGAAATACATCCTCAGCAAATAATAAGGCATGAGCTTTAAAAAAAAAAGTAAGCTTTTTTGTTGAATGGTTTTAAAATGTTTTTTGTTGTTGTTGTTGTTGAAATGGTTTTGAAATAATGAAACACTACAAAAAGCCTAAAATTTTATAATAGAGGATGAATTTGTTAAATATATCATAACCTTCACCCACCGTAATCGCACTCCAACATAAAAGTGATATTGTAGCTATCTTTTTATCAGTGTGGAAAGATGCATATGATGAGTGAAAAAGTAGGCTTTCAAAAGTATACATGGTATAATGCAATTTAAAATATGTATTTACATAAATAGACATTTTAGCACAGTAAAGTCTAGAAGAATGTACATGGAAATAGTTACAGAAGTCATATCTACATTGTGGTATTACAGGTGATTTTTATATTCAAATTTGCTTCTTCATTGAATAAGTACTGCATATATAATTTTCAAAAGGGATCCTGTAGGGGGAAATTGAGATCTTACCTCGGTTTAATATCCTGCTCTTGTTAAAAAGTAGTATGTCAAAATACCTTACTTCTTTAAACCTCACTGCATATGGGTCTTGAGGATATAAGCGTCTTGAATTTTCTGGGCCCATTCCAGTTTCTTTACTTAGATTTGAAAACAGCTTCTCAAATGACAGATTCATTAGGCCTCTGCACTATTGATTCAACAAAAATTTATTGAGATTTGTATGTAAGATAACTGGAGTTCAGCAACAGGTAAAAAATACAGTTACATTTTGTCCAGTGAGAGGGGCAATCATATAAAAAAAATAAACTGCAGTACAGGATATATGTGAGACAAGAGATATGCACAGGGCACTCTAGGAACAGAGAAAAGTAGAGGCATGGGCCGGGAAGGGAGGCTTCATGTGAACAGAGAATAGAGAGACAAGTTGGTGTTAGCCAGGCAAAGCTGTGCAGGTATGCCCGCGAGGTTTGTTTTAAAGTAGGATCTGAGCAGGCATAGAAGTTGAAAAGAAGAACCAGGGTGGGAAAGAGTTGACGAGAAAGGGGAAAGGGGGTCATTAAGGGAATGAAGTTTCTGAGGAGCTGAAAGACGATGGATCCAGAAGCCAAAAAGACATAAGAGGCACAGTTCCCCCTCTCAGGATGGAGGAGTGTCAGTAAGGATGAGGCTCAAAATAGAGAAACGTGGAGGGGCGGTAAGGTAAGACATTGAAACAGGTCTCTAGACCTGGGCTGTAGCTAAAAGGATCCTGGTCCTAGAAATCTTAAGAGCCCATTGCCTCTCTTAAGGCCACACTTTCTCCCTCCTAGGGAGACCTAGAGGGCAGATTTGCAAATCTCCTGTCCAGGAGCTCTGTTGTCTCATAAATTCTGCATGATCTGTAGGAATAGTGTACCATGTACTTTTGGGGCTTCTCTTACAGTCGAGTTCACACAGCTCACAGAAATAGCTATCTTCCCAGGAAGAGAAAAACAGTGCCCAAGAGGCAGAATTATCTTGACTTTGAGAAAGCGGGACAACTTGGTTGAAAGAGGCATATGCCACAGCATTGGATATCAAGAAGTATGAGAATGATTTCGTTGGTTTATGATGAAAACTGAATGTGTGCTAAACAGATTGGTCAACAAATAAAGCACATTTAATATTTCAAACCTGTCCCTGTGCTCAGGAATTTTGGAAATTAGGCCAGAAGCTAGCACAACCATAGAGGCCCACACAGATGTCAGGGGCTGAGGCCCCAGGAGGTGAACTAACTTAGCCAAGATTGTACATCCAATTAGTGGCAAAGCTGGACTGAAAAACCAGGCCACCTGTCAGGTGGGCAGTTTTTCCAAATACCTTATGAACTTCATAACTCTATTCAGATGCTGTTAATGAAAGTAGAGAGGGGATTTGAATGATAAAGGCTGAAGAATAATTTTGAAAGGTGTCACAGAAATGAGTTGTTAACCAAGTTCTAAAAGAGAGGGCATGCCCTGGCAAACACGGTGGGGAGAAAATTCAGGCTGGTTCCTGGCAAATGTGGTGACTCAGAGACTGGGCAATGCCAAGTTGATTTACTTAGCTAATTGCAATGAGAGCAGTGATTAGAAAAGCTCATTGACTGTGTTAGCCCATCACCTGGCAAAGAGTCCTTCAAACCCTACGTGCTCAATACATATTTACTGAATGAATATGTTTTATTCTCCAAAACAAAAACAAATTTGTGGCATAGCTAGAAAATAGGATACCAAGGCAAATGAAGACAAAGAACCAGGGCTGGGGGATTCCAGTTCCTGGCAAGGTAGCTAACATGAGGTACCAGACCCACCCAAAGATGCCACAGGAGACGCAGGACAGGATGACTGAGCACCTGTGAATGGGAATAGTGAGGAATGGAGAGGACTGAGGTGGCACTGGCTTGTGGCACTCCTTTTTCGTCCCCTTGTTGCCTTGGTATTTTGCTTGGTATTTTTACTATGGGGCAGGAAAGTCTGGAGGGCAGGGCAGAATGACTACGAGGAAGCCCTGGAACCTTACAAAGAGTGCCTGAGATACTCTCCTGCCCCCTCAGCCCCATGGCCTGGCAGTTAGAGAAGAGAATGCAGCCCTGCTCCCCATGAAGAGCAGTGTCAGCCACAGAGGCATGGGCAGGTTCTTGAGCTGCCAAGCACACCGCCCAAGAGCCAAGCACACCGCCCAAGAGCCAAGCAGAGCTCAGGGAGCTCACTATAGGCTCTCCACTCTGAAAAGCTCCTTCTCTCCTCACCTAAGCTTACCTGGAGGAGCACGAGCTCTGGCTAAGGTTTCCCTACTCCCCCCATAGAAAAATGAAGGTCAAGGCTGCGAATCAAGCCAAGAAAATAAAGCATGACCCCGAAGGAGAAAATTAGGAGAAATCTGAGGGGCACAGTTCTGGGAAGGAAAGGCGCCAAGTGGGACTACTTGTGTGGGAAGACACGTAATCAGCACAACAGAAAGAGCAAGAGTTTAGAAAAAGGGCTTCCCTGATGGTCCAGTGGATAAGAATCCTCCTCCAGTGCAGGGGCCATGGGTTCAATCCCCAGTCCAGGAAGATTCCACATGCTGCGGAGCAACTAAAGCCCGCGCACATGCCACAGCCACTGAGCCCATGTGCCTAGAGACCCTGCTTTGCAACAGGAGAGAAGCCCTTCACTGCTACAAAGAGTGGCCCCCTGCTCACTGCTACTAGAGAAAGGTGCTCACTGCAATGAAGACCCAGTGCAACCAGAAATAATTGAATAAATAAGAGTTTAGAGTAAGCGTAGTGAGCATCCTTAGAAAGAAGAGAGAGGATCCTGGGAACATGAATCAGAAACAGGTGGTTGTGGAATAGCCCTAAATAGAGATTCAATATGTAAAGTTCAGTTGTTGAAATAAAGAACTCATCCAACAGGTTGGATAGCAGAAAGGACTTATCTGAAGAGTGAATGAGTGAGGGGAAGATTGGGTGAGAGACTTAAAAGTCATCTAAAGGGGAAAAGAGTTTGAAAAAAGAAAAGACTTAAGACATTGAAAGAATAAATGATGATAACTGCCTAAAAGCAGCCTCAGTAAGAGAAAACATGAATGAAAGGGGAAAATATTTGAAAATATTTATCAAGAATCTTACAGAATGTACTACTCTGGTGCAGTATGTTGATAATGGGGGAAGTGATGCGTGTATGGGGTCGG
Source organism: Madoqua kirkii (assembly GCA_006408675.1). NCBI lineage: Eukaryota > Metazoa > Chordata > Mammalia > Artiodactyla > Bovidae > Madoqua > Madoqua kirkii. The sequence goes on from SJYC01091540.1 coordinate 40,055, forward strand.
GGGTGTGTGGGAAATGTCTGTCCCTCTCACTCAATTTTGCTGTGAACTTAAAATGCTCTAAAAA